>JAFBJS010002709.1:71134-120406 GCA_016785265.1 Paraplagusia blochii | reverse complement strand
TTTTTTGTTGTTATTATATTTGTCCAGATTAATGTAGATTAAGTGGAAGCAGACTTTTAAATGGACAAGAAATTAAAGAAAGAGTCGTCTAATCATTTTTCCATGACTGTATATTATAATCTACTGGGGAAATGCAGGTGTAATGATAATATGAATCATTTATTTTGTATTTGGACAAGATTAATAGGCTGCATTAAAAAGCTCAACGGCCGCATCTGGTCCCCGTGCCTTAGATTACCCACGCCTGATCTAGAGAGTTTCTTCCTGACCCAAGTCAATAGTCTGGATAGGGATAGTGAGTATGAAAATACAAGCATACACTATGGCCCTCAGGCTACTGGTAGGTAGGTAAGGTACAGTGTGGTTCAATGTGCAGAAAGGCAGGTGAAAATGGATTGATGGATAAATATGAATATACCAGTCATAGAATGGTCTTTCAACCCATTATACAAAGGCAAAAAATATTTGTTTCCTAATCTGGACATTACTGTTGAGATTCTTATTTGGTTCTGTTTTGAGAATTGAATTCCCAAAGAGAGAGAAGTTTAGCAAAATCAAGGGAGTGATCAAGGTGTTCCCTGTGGGCTGACATAACCTGGATGACCTGGAGATTCTCCAGAGACCTTTGGATCCCACTGGATGCAGACCTTAACACATTATTGTCTCACATAGAATTTTTGTGATTGTCTCCTGTCACACACATGTTGGTGATATTGTTTGTATTAAGTATATCATAACACTCCAAAAATATTGGAACCAAAGTCAGATATTTTAAAGACTTGACACTTGACTTGGACTTGAGTACAAAACTATTTTGCTAAACAAAGGCTTAAGAATATACAACGACTTGTGGATTTGACAGCCGACCTAAAATAATTGACGTTGGTTTAACCCAGTGCCTCTCAATTATTTTCTGTTACGCCCCCCCTAGCAAGAAGAAAACAATTTGCACCCCCACGACCCCCACCACCCACTCTCCGCTTCAACTATAAATAATAGCATTTGTCTATAAAATAGTTATAGCTACACCTCTGTATAACATTGTATCTTTGTTAACATAGAGAAAACAAAAAGAAAGAGATATATTTCAACTTTCAAGGATGTGCAATTACACTTTATTGTAGTACGGCGGAAAAAAACCATGTTCCCCAGGGACACACACGCCCCCCTCAACATCGCATGGTGCCCCCCCGGGGGGCCTGCCCCACTATTTGAGAAGCACTGGTTTAGGCATAAACGCATGGTGGTCACATGGCTACTACCGAAAGAATTTTCAAGTTTGGGTGGAACATAAAATAAATGGTAGAACTGCTAGATTGGCTAATCTGTACTTGTGTCCTAACATTTTTGGAGTCATATTTTTCAGCACTCATCAATTTAAAGAAAATTATTGATAAAAACACTAACATCTGATGAATAAAGATTACAGTATATCCTCTGATGTACATGTTTTACATTATTTTTACCTTGTGACTCTCCTGGAGTTGAGACTTGTGTAGGAAGTGTTGATGACTGTGGTTGTTGTGTTGCCAGTGTGTCGACCTGGACTCTGTTACGTTGTAACCTCCTGCTGCTGTTGATTCCCTTAGCACAGGTGCAGCCGTGAACAGCAGCGAGAGCCTCCCTCCCTCTTCTTCTATCAACGACATCTCCTCCATGTCCACCGACCAGACCCTGGCCTCAGACACTGACAGCAGCCTGGAGACCTCTGCAGGACCCCTGGGGTGTTGCAGGTGACTAGCCGCCTGCCTGCGCAACCCCATGTTCTTCCGACGGTGAAGAACCCAATCAAAATGACCACTTAAAAAAAAAGGAAAAAAAGATAAACAAAAAGAACAAAAAAGAACAAGTAAATAATTAAATGAAATTACATTTAAGCAAAATATGGCTGACGAAATCTGACATGATAAAATCTCAAGCCTGTGCATTGTCATTAACAAACAGCAACGGTATTTAAACTGAAGTAAATGAGCTGAGGTATATGTTAATGATTCTCTTGTTGCTTTGCATATATTACCCCAAATATCCTGTATATGGCATCCAAACTAAATGATCAAATGCTTTGAACAGCATCTTCTGCAAAGTGCTTAATGGCTGGCTGCTGGTCTCCCCAACCCCAATCCAAAAGCAATTATGCTTCTATCATTGTGGCAAGGTGGGCTGCCATACTGTACACTACCAACTCCAGTCTCCTCCTCTCCCTCCTGCCCAGCCCTAGTGTACTGACACTGCTGTATTTTACCCGACACCCTGATTGGACCAGAGCAAAAACCCCTGATGTAACAGTAAGGTTGCCTGAGTTGTTTGTTTCCATGTGATTTCTCTGCAGGGATCTGTAGTTGCTCTCACTCCAAGCGACGCTACCCCCTTGTGGTTCTTGTAAATAATGTAATTCTGTATAGCTGAAGGGCACACAGAGTGGGACTGACGGCCAGTACGCTGGGAGTTTTCTTCTTCTTCTTCTTTTTTTGTTGTTGTTGTTTATTTTTTTTTTATTTAAAAAAAAAAAGCGCACCTTGCCACATCATTGCTTTCCACCTCAGTTGCCCCTGCCTACTGCTCAAACCCTGCATGATTAGATTAAAACGATGCTAATCTCACTGTATGCTGAATAACGTCTGCATTGGGACTTTTCTTTATATATGATGTGAACTAACTCAAGTCCAGGCATGGGGTGGAGGGGTCTGGTGTGTGTGTATGAGTGAGAGAGACACAGAGACAGAGACAAAGACAGACAGGCAACTTGGACATTAGAAAATGTCAAGGTGATTAGACATGGGATTTAAAAGGGTCATTACACTTAGAATAAAGGAACACATTATTGCAACTCTGCGTAATGTTCATATGATTACCTTTACGGATACGGATTTGCGCCTGATGTCCCTTTTAAGTCCTCACTCTGGCGTATGTTCAGGGCCTCCACCACCCCGGCATGTCATTGTGTACCATCGACCCCTCACAGTCACAGAAGCTCGGTGTAATTCTGAGCTACGGTTAAATCACAAGAAAGCTCTTCTGACGTCTATAAAACAGATAATAATTTTATAATTAAAAAAAAAGATGCAGTTGTTTGTTTCACTGCGGTTGAGGAGTGTTAACGCTGTAGCGACGACTGGTTCACTCATCAAATCGATTTACACAGTTTTTCTTAGAATGATCACAGAACATGTGCTTGTCTCTGGTATGGAACAAACAAAAGGAAAGGAAACAGGACAGAAGCCACTAATTATACTTTTTTCACATATTTATTTATTCTAAGTTGCAATGTTTTCTTTTAAAAGAAGGACAAATCCTAAATATGGCAAGTGCCTTTCGAATAGAAAGTACATCAGGAGCAAGGGTATATTAATATTCTTTTCCTTTCTTTGTATGCCTTAAAATAATAATAGTCTGCAGGATTAAGCCCCAAATTCGGTCCAAATCTATATATTTTGAGAATTTAAAGTGTAAACATGACATTTGGGAGTACATAATCAGGATACTTTTTGGTTTTCTACTTCCTTAACAGAAAGAAATAAACCAGGATTTCATTGTTTATTTTAATATCTTCATTCCGCCTGAAATTATTATTTTTTGCTAACATGTAAAGAATTCCACACTGAAACACACACACAAATTTGATTAATTGCTATTTATTGTTGTGTATTTATTTAAGTTTAACTGAACATAATTTTGGGCATTTTTTGTTTCTTTTTTTCTTTAGCTGTTTTATTTTATTAATATTAGTTTTAGTTTATGCATTTTTTGGTGTGAAAAGCACTGACAAGGAGCTACAACTTTAACAATTAGGTAATTAGTTTGTTTAAAGAGATCCCTAATAAACAACTAAAATATAACAAATTCAGACTTTATAAATTAGTTAGTTGTACTAGCCCCAAGTACCGAGTTACTAGGATGCTACACATTAAAGTAGACTTAAAAAGACTGGGTTTGAGGACAAATGATAGTAAAGACAGTCATTTGACTTTAATAACATGTTTCTTAAGATTTAAGTGTAGTTAAAGCCACTAAAATGACGAGGTTTTGAGTAGAAAAGTCTGCTGTTAGCTCAGGATGCTAATCGCTAACCGCTAACTGAAGTGCTTTTCTTCACTTATTTCAGTTCAAAACTAAAATAAGGTAATTCGTTTCTCGTTCTTTTGTGTTTTCTACACCGAGAACAGTAATAATTCACCATTTTCTGACCAATTCCTTCTAGCAGTTCCACCAACAAATTCTTCTTCTTTTCCTTTCTGCTTGTCCCTTTTTCAGGGGTTAGCACAGGGAGTCAACATTTTCCATCTTCCCCTGTTCTCTGTATCCTCAACTCTAACTCCAACTACCTCCATATCCTCTCTTACTGCATACATTGATGTCCTCTTTGTCTCCTACCTGGTAGCTCCATCTCTAGAATCATTCTTCTACCAATGTCTCCACTGTCCCTCCTCTGAACATGTCCAAACCATCTCAATCTGGCTTTTTCTCCAAACCTTCCTGTCTGTGTTGTCCCTCTAGTAACCTCATTCCTGATCCTGTCCATCCTTGTCTCTCTTAAAGAGAACCCCAGCATCTTAAACCCCTCCACCTCCAGCTCTGTCTCCTGTATTCTACCTATTCCCTGTGTCTCTAATCCATCCATCATGAGTGGTCTCACCTGTCCCTTCACCTTAGCTGACTTTCTTCTATCTCAGGTCACTCCAGACTCTTTTCTCCAGTTATTCCATCTTGACTCCACTCTATTCTTCTCCTCAGTCTCTTCCACAGTCTCCACTGCTCTGAGCAGTTGATCCTCAGTATCTAAACTCCTCCACCTTCTCCACCTCTGCTCCTGCAACCTCACCATTCCACTGTTCGCCCTTTCATTCACACACATATACCCCGTCTTACTACGACTGAACTTCATTCCTCTTCTCTCTAGTGTGTGGGCTACATTTTTTATCATCAGACGTGGTTCAGGTCCCCTCTGTACGTGAGTGTGGTGCGTCCACACACTCACCTCACTCCTAATGGCTCTGTTGTTAACACTCACTCTCCGCCTGAGACCAAAAACACACTCCTCTACTGTAAGTCACCCAGTGATGAGGGAAACTGACGGCAGCGTCTCCAGGATAAGCTACGGCTCGCTTGGCTTTGTGTCCAGGGTCTGGCCAGGGCAGTCGTTCCAAACAGGGTGCAGCTTTGAAATCCTTTTGTGTTTTAAAAAATAAAATAAAAAAATAAAAAACAAGAAAAAATAGTCAGGGGGACGTCCTGGTGTTCGCGTCGACTCCTGCACCACAACTAACCACAATACTGTTGCCGTTTTTCTACAGGGTGTTTTAATCCATCCAGGCCACACTCTGAGTTCTGGTCTCTTTGTCACTGAGTACTCAAATTAGACAAGTAATTGGTTTATTATTATTATTTATTTCATTGGTTTATTGTTTCAGAATGTGAATCTTTTTGTAACACACCCCTCTCTACAATTCAGTTGTAATATAAACGGTGCTTTTGTTCCTGTAACCCATCTGAGGCTGACATGAATTTGACACAAAGCAGCTGAATGTAGAAACGAATGACTTCACAACTGCGCACACTATTGCTGCTCTGCTCACCTGTGTGTGTGTGTGTGTGTGTGTGTGTGTGTTTAATTAACCAGCATTCATCAATTCAAGTCGTCATCTTACGTTTTTTTTACATTTCCTCACAGACTTTATGTTCGATATAGAATCACGACTCGTGTGAATGTTTATCAGTGCAGTTGTGTGTTTGCATTTAGACCAGACATGGGCAAACTAAGGCTGGAGGGCCAGATGTGGTTCGTTTGATTACCTAATCCGGTCATCCAAAATTCTCCAAATTATATAGATGGTTTATATTGTGATTCTACATCCCTAGGATATTCCCTGGGATGTCCACATTTTTTCCACCAATAGATAGATTTGTCTTTGTTTAACGATGGCTCCATTTGCGCCCCCTACGGGTCCAAAAGTTTGCCCACGCCTGATTTAGACCATGTACGTGCATTTATGTTCACTCACAATAACTTAGATTTAGATACGTGTCACCGTAGTAGCACTTTTGTTCCTAATGATTGTCACAAAATGAGTGAAGTTGTACGAAATCAGATCGAATCCAAGTTATGTCGGCCTTTCACTTGTGATAAGACAATGATGGACAATTATTATCACCAGTGTAGATGTCACCAAACATCTTGTACTCAGTGGTGCCAACATTGTAGTCTTTGGATTAGGTATCTGTGATCTGCCCCACCTTATCAGATTCAGCGTCTTTTATTTTAAGGTCTGACTGTAAATAACAACAATACAATAACGCAATAAACACTTTATTGCACTCGAGACAGGGAGGCAAGCTACTGCTGAGGTCGATGGCTAAGCGGACACACTCAAACGAGGGTTGAAAATGTGGGATTTTACGGTGGGGAAAAACCCTGTAAAGTTCATCTGAATCAGGTGATGTTGTTCTTCAATTCTTAAAACAATTCTTTTCTTTCTTTTACTCCGTGCTGTTTTGATGAATCATTCTTTTTGGGACATTGTCAGGTTAAGAGAAAAATAAATTAAAAAAAAGAGAAAATGAAATTGTATCCGTTTCATGCTGATCTCAAAGCTTCAGGCTAACGTTTCAAATAAAGTCAAAACAAATGCAAAAGAAAAAGAAAAAAAATACTGAAAGCTGTACCTGTAAACAACATTTTAAAGGAACTGTGTATGTAAAAATAGTATATGTATGTGATTGAAAATAAACGAAACCTTTGATCTTGGGGTACCTTGTTTTTTTTTTTACCTCTTCACTGTGGTGACATAGTTAATTGAAGGTGTATTGACCTAATGATACAATGACCAAGTTTTTTTCAGTTTTCAATGCCATAAGTATTGATGAGAGTACTGAAATGATTGGGTTACTATCGAGAAAACCATGGGAAATATCGAGATATCAGCTCCGCTATAAGAGCTTTTGTTGTTTGGTTATATTTGTCCATAAAAATTTACCAGGTATTAAAATGAACATAAAATTGAAGAAAACAGCAGGTTTTATGATATTTTCTTCATAGGAGATATGAACGTTGGAAATATCAGATATTGTTGACATTTTAACCCTTAATTTTCTTGTACGATATCCAGTGAAGTAAACATCTCAGAACCCAGCGAATTTGACAAAACCCAGTCAATGTGTTGTCAGATTTTCATTATCAGAGGAAAAAAACGGATATCAATCTTATTGACAATATTGTCTGGGTACAATTATTACGCATCCTATCCATTTACAAGGTATTAATCTAAATGACATTGTGACCTTGTTACACAAACCTGCATTAAACCAATCATCATAGGAAATAGTGGGCAACTTTGAGCCCCCAGGGATCAGTGTGTGGGGACGATAACATGCTCAGTGGTTTTAGTGGTGACCTGGCAGCTAGTGGATTTGAACCAGGAACCCTCCAGACCCAGAGGTCCGGTTCCTTAACTAGTAGGCACCACTAGATCTGGTTAAGGGATTGAACTCATGCCCAAAACATCCAAGCCCGTACCAATCAGCCTTTATACAGTAAACTTTGTTCGCCTATGTATAAATTAACTTTTCTTTATCATTAAATATTGTATAAATAAATGTCAAATCCAGAGTTGATGATGATTAAAACCTGTATTTATATGTCGTTTAGTGCAGAATTGACATTTAACAAAGCAAATTTCCACACAGTGTCAAAAGATATAACGGTAAAATAAAGTGGGACTAAAACCTTTATTCAAATGCAGCCAATTTTCAAAGTTATGCTGTGGCTGAAACTATCGTGTCCTGGAAATGTGTCTCCACCCCCCTCCGCCCCAGTCTCCTGGTGTGGTCCTTATCTGCTCCTCTGTGCTGCAGTTCAAAGAATCAAATGACACTTTGATCTGGTCCAAAGCCCAGTATTTCTCCTTTGAAGGCTGTGAAATGAGAAGTTGAGACTTTAGTAAATGTCAATCTAAACTGGTGCTGCACTTCTCAGCTGAGAAGAAACTTAGAAAAACGTAAAGTAGAATATTGTTTTATAAAACAGCATCAACTGATCAAAGACATCACTTTTATCCTGATTCACACCAATGAGCCGTAGTGCAAGTCGCCATCGTGCAAATTTATTATTTTTACAAGATACACCGCTCTTCGGTCTGATGTAATCCGTGCCACATCTAGCGTACATCAACATGAGTAAAATCACAACACAGACCAACAATTAGTGTCGACAGTTATAAAATATTTACAGTACAGGCTCTTTGTTTTGGTCACAGGGTAAAATACGACAGCACAGAAGCACAGGCGCGGCAACAGTGACCTCCGTTGTGAAATCATGACACACACACACACAGACACACGACATTCAGTACCAACGTGTGACACTAAAACATTTAAGTGCAAGTAAATGTCTTAATATAAAATATCACGTATCGATGAATTCGATTAAATATCAGTTAAACATTTAAAGTAGATTCTTCCTCTTTTTACATATGTCGGCTGCTGCGTTGTTTTCCTCTCTGTACAAACAGTGTGACATAGAAACACAAGAGAACATCCAGGTGCTTTTTTTGGTTATATTAAAGATAAAAATAAAAATCAGAATTTAAATACTGAAAATTCCTGCCAAAACTGTTGGGTTTTTTTTCATCCTCAATTTAAGAGACTTTTTAAACGCCCTTCTTTCCTTCCCCTCTGACTTCAGGAGCTGCTTCACGATCATGTAGGTCACTTTTTTTCACCTTTAGATAAAGACGTACCAGAGCAGGTCAAAGGAAAAATAAAATACAGCTTAAATATTACTGTATTTACAGTTAGAGTCACTCGGACATCACTCCAGGTGATGCATATACTAATACCCATAGCATACTTCTTAAAATTAAAACTTTCTCCATCGCGACTTCCAAGCGTTGTCCTTACAAATTCAGGCCAAATCCCGTTTGAAGCCTGCATCGTTCACATTCACATTCACATTCAATTCTGGTCTGTCCTCCTCTCCAGACCGAAACTCCCGCATCGCCCTTCACTGTATCCAGATGGCGTTGTTGCGATCCGTCCGCCTGGGGTCGGCCGTTGCCGTGGCGCCGGCTGCAGTGAGGTCGCCGAACGTTGAGAAAAACTGTTCCATCTCTTTCTGTAGCATCTGATTTCGCCGTTCGGCGTCGTCCTTGGCGCGCTCGGCGTTGCGCAGCTTGATCTCCGCCATGGTGTATTTCTTCCTCTCCTGGTCCAGCTCCTCGTGGAGGTTCACCATTTCTGACTCCAGCTCAAGGTTGCGCTGCTCCAAGCTGGTTAGAAAAAAAAATCAAGGCAAGTGTAAACGTGGTGATACCACGTATATAACATGTTAAATCATCCTTGAAGAGCATTTGAGAAGCCAGCAGGTGGCAGTTTTGAGCGCCCGGGCAATACGAATCGGGGACCTTGGGGACCCAAGTGCGCTTCCTTAACCATAAGGCCACCAACTGCCCAATATTATCATGAGCAAGGAGTAGATCAGATTCAGAAAACTTGGTTTTTGTTTGTAGCTGTAGCATTTAAAAGCATTTGAAAAAGCATTTGAAAAATCAAGATACAAGCGCCTCAACATACAAGTGGTTCGGGATATGAGCAAGCTGCCCAGCAAATTACCTTTGAGATACAAGAAATTAGTCAAGATACCGTATTTTCCCGACAATAGGGCACATAGAAAAGTCTTAGATTTTCTTCAAAATGTGCGGCGTGCCCTATAGTGCATTGCGCCCTGTGTGTGTGTGTTGTTGTAAGGTGGACGTAGTAGAGACACCATGAGAACCTTAAAGGGGGAAGTGTGGGCATGGATTGTAACCTGCGCCCAATAATCAGTTGCGCTTTATGTGTGTGTTAAATATAGTAATGGCACTTTATGGTAGTGAAAATACGCTACAAGGATACCGAAGTTTGGTGGCCGAGGAGCCTCTGTCGACTTCCATAATCATCTCCATATTCCATAAATATTATATTAAACATATATAAATATTCCATACTGTGTTTGTGTTTTCATCATCTTTTTTTCTTTCATATGATGATATTCTTTTTTATGTGAGTGTCTCTCATTGTTGAGATGACGGAGTTAATTGGACAACTGGAACTGATTTTTTTCGTGTTATTTCTTCTGGGAAAGCATGATTCAAGTTACAAGCTTTTTCCTTGACTACTGACGGTAGAATCAGTCTCAATCACCACATATCAGTTCATCATAAAAGACAAATAACATGCCTTAAAGCTCTTTGTTCATCTGTCTGAATTTAATATGAAGTTTTGAATTGCTAAACTGTAAATATCTTTTTATTTTTTTGGCCAAATCAAAGATGTGGGACAACAAAGACTCACTGTGGCAACCCCTGAGAAAAAGGATAAGCTGAAAGGACAAGAAGAAGATAGTTTTAAAAATATGATATTGTTCTATTACATGTGTCCTATTGCTGAGGAGAGTTTCAATTCAACAGTTCTATGGTTATGAGCATGGACTTTACTGTAAAACCCTTATTTCACTGTCCAAAGAGTTTAGTTGTAAACAACTGAATTTCTTCTTGGAGGTTGAAAGATTTTGTTCCTAAACTGAGGAACTTTCTCAGTTCTGAAACTGAAGAAGCTGAGGAATGAAAAGTCGCAGGAGAGTCTAGTCCAGTGGTTCTTAACCTGGTCTCAGGGGTTCGGTGGAGCCTCTGCCACAGAGGTCAAGACCCACCGACTCACCCTACTAAGGTGGGGTTCGGTGAATGCAAACATGAAACATGGTGGGGTTCGGTAGCTCCAACAAAGGTAAGAACCACTGGTCTGGACTCTTTGGATATCGTCATCTGAGTAGATGAATCTTCACAGACCTTATGTGGCTAATTACCAACCGGTGATCAAAGGTGATAACAACAACATTTGTTGTCAGATTTCTGAAAGTCTAAGAAACAGAAACTCTAACCTTCTTATCCGGGCCTCGTACTCCGTCTTCTGCTTGTTCATCTCCTGTTTCAGACTTGCCACCAAGCTGTGCAGAGCGCTGTGGCTCCCAGGCCCATTGGCAGCACTGAAACCTTCACTATTGTCACTGCTGCTGGTTCCTCGGCTGCTCCTCCCTACGCCAACTCCACCTCCTTCCTTGTTGCTGCTCCGGCCCTCCACCTCTGCTCCACCGATCTGAGGAGGTTCGCCGTCCTGCATTGGTCCGTCCAAGTCCTCGAAGTGTCCTCCGTAGAAATCCTGCTCTGGGCAGGTTGTGGTGGAGGAGCGACAGGAGGTGGAGTTATCGGGGAGGGAGATTTCACACGAAGACGTGGACCACGTGGCGCTGTCCACGCTCTGTTTGTCCTCGCAGCTGTTGTTCAAACATGCGTTTGCGATCTGGTTCTGCAGCTGCAGGTTGTGTTGATTGAGGTGGACGTTGTCGTAGGTGGACAGTCGGTTCTGGTTGGTCGTTTGATCCCCGTTGGGGCAGTCTCTGGTTTTGTTGTTCACCCGTAACGTCACACAGCCGTTTTGTGCCCAGATGCCGTTGCGGCCGTTCAAACTCCCCGTGACTGTGTCGGTGCCTGAGATTCCCATGCGTACAACTCCGTTCCCTCCAGTTCCACTTCCAGTAGTAACGCCACTTGTGCCCATTTTTGTACCGGAGCCTTTCAGAGCCCCGCTGCGCCGAATCGGTAAGCTCCCTCCTCCGCCCAAAGCCTGCATCTTATCCTGAGTGGGGTCGGAGGAGGGCGAGGAGCTGAAAGAGCCATTGGTTACGATTCCGCTGCCTTTGCTGAAGGCTGGGTTCTTTTTAACAGTCAGCGGTGGGCTGCGAGTGACGTCGAAACGTCCGATCACACCGTTCAGTGGGCTGGACGAGCGTGGGGAGCCGCTGTTGTCCACATGCTGGCACCGAGAAGGAGAGTCTGGGGTCTCCCAAACACACTGTCGGACCACCTGCGTGTTGTTGTTCTCGGCGTTCTGAGAAACTGTCTTGAGGGCGGAGGTAGTTGTGGTGGTTTGTCGCCGGGGCAGTTCGATGTTGTTGTTGACCAGCTCGAGGGCTGTGGGACTATCTTCGTTAGAAGGGAACAACACATCATGGTGACCAATCAAGATGGCCATGAGCTGCTGGACTAAAACCGTACCTGAAAAGACAATTAAAAGGACAGGATCATGAGTGAAATCAAATGATAAGTGAAAAGGTGATATGGGCATCAAAAGTGTGACCGGACCTTCCATAATGGCTACAGGATCCTCAATCTTTGGCCTCAAAATATTTGGCCCAAACACGGTGGCCAAGTTCTGAACACTCATTTTGTTCACTCCAGAATAGGACTGCACTTCATCGAGAAACCTGGGAAATAGGGAAATATAAGTCAAACTGTCACAGAGACAACACTCTTTCACACTTTTACCTGTTCTCAATATATCCTTACCTATGCTGCGCAACATAAACTGGTTTATTCTCCACACAATTTTTGCATGAAGTATGAAGAAATTCTGACTTGCATCGGATTTTTATAGCTAATGTGATGGAGAACTGGGTATTGGGAGAATTGGGAGAAAAGATTAGTACCCAACAGGGTTATAATAGTTTTGGATTTTTCAGTGTAGTTTCGTTTTAGTTAGTTTTGCCTTTTAGCACATTAGTTTTAGTTAGTTTTAGTTTTTCATAAAAGCAACTAATTTAGTCTTAGCTAGTTTTAGTTTTGTCCAAAATGTTTAGTTTTAGTTTAGTTTTAATTAGTTTTAGTTTTTGCGAGGTTCGAACAAAGACGAAAACGAAGGGTAGTTCATTTCTAATTTCAGTTAGTTTCAGTTAGGACACATTTTCCTTTTAGTTAGTTATAGCTTTTTTAATTTAATGATTGTTTTAGTTAGTTTCAGTTAACGAAGAGTTTTTTTCAGTGATCGTTTTCGTTTTTTTCGTTGATAACGATGATAACCCTGGTATCCACAGCATGTATGATACATAAACTGGCGCCTAGCATAAACTGTTGCCTAGACAACAGACACAAGATGTACCCATGTGCATGTCAAGGTGCAGAAGCATAACATTCCACATTCAGAGGTTTGACTAATAATGTCTTATAACGTGACTGTATAAGAAGTACATGCCCGTATCAGTATTGATGATGAGATTGGTGTTGGACCTGTCATGGTCAGAAACCTTTTGATACAATAAAATTCCCTGAGACGGACAAGTGTGTCCTTGTCTACTTATTTGTAGACAACGGTTTCTACTATACTAATAGGGAAACTAAAATCACTATTTTAAGTCATGGAATAATCCGTACCTGCAGATGTACTTGAGCAGATTGTAGTTGACTGGAGGTAGATTTTCCAAGAGTCTTCTCAACTCCTTTATACCCTGAAGATGAGGTTTATACATTTTAGGCAAGAAGACATCATATGGTCAAATATATGGTTGGATGGATGGATGGATAGATAGATAGAAACAAAATCAAAAAATGTTTACGTACAAAAAATCCAGAAAATTTTTACGTAAAAAAAATCCAGAGATTTTTACGTAAATCCAGAAATTTCTACATAAAAAATAACATAAAACATTTTTTTAACATAAAAAAATTCTAACGTAAATAAAAAATTCAGAATTTTTAACATAAAAAAAAATCAAAATTTTTTAACATACAAAAAATCCAGAATCCTCTACAACACAGCAGTACAACCTTTAATATTAATGACAAACTTAAATCTTTAAATAATAGTCAAAAAGAAATTCTCAACCTGAGATATTCACAGCCCAGAAGTGGTCAGGAGTTTGAGACCACTCGATGTGGACAGCACAACGATAGGTCCAAAAAACACTTGTCAAACTGTGACTTGCCGAGTACAATATATTTTGGCAAACCAACAGTCTAAATAAAACACAGACCTCAACTGAGCAGGGTGTAAAAGTGACACAGGTAAAACTTAGGGTTAGGTAAACTCCAGAATTTCTCACCATTTCATCATCTTTTCCGAGGAGCTTGGCAGTAGCCAGGAACTCGTCATACTTGTGGAAGGGGACGACAGGTTCGGGCAGCTCTCTGAGATAGAGCTTCAGGAGAGAAGCCACCGTATGCACATCTGTGTTACTGCAGAGGAACAGGGAAGGGTTAATGTAAACAGCTCTGAAACTGTGTGAGCCGTATATCATCTCGGCTGCTGCGTCAGCACAGATCACATGCGGAATATTCAGCGTCGGAAAAAGACTAACGACCCGAACCGTGGTGGTAGGTCGGGCAGGTGTGGGCGTGCAGAGTAAAAATAATCTGACGCTGTAGCTGCCTGTGCGTGACATTTACACTCCGGTGAAGCACGGGTTTGCACTTGTGCAGCTGACATGATGGTGGAACTTCCGGAAGACGTTCTGTATCCAGTGTTTCTAAACAGAGCGAGGGTGATTTACAGCCGCCATCACGGCAGTTCCATCTACAGGGCTGTATTTATGGCCACCCAATCAGATGAAGGAGTGGCTAAGGGTGTAGGGGTGGGTGGAGGAGCAGGGCAGGGGAGGCCCGCTGAGGCCGTATGTTCATTGACTCCCGCATTTCACTGTCATCTGTAGTGATGGATGATTGTTGCTGCACTGGAAAGCAGCTGTCAAAGTGTAAGTGTGGCCACTAGGGGGTGAGAGATTATAATCTGCCTATTCATGATAAATAACTTTATCTTTAAGGTTACGTCTGTATCTAATTTTGATATAATAACAATAATAATATTAATAATAATATATTTTGTCACTTTTTAAGGGGTTGCCAGATTGAATCATCATTTCCATTTTCCAATGTTCTCTCATCTTCTACTGTAACTCCAACTACCTCCATGTCCTCCCTCACTGCATCCGTCAATTTCCTCTTTGCCTCCTACCTGGTAGCTCCATCTCTAGGATCATTCTTCTACCGATGTATCTGCAATCTGTCTTCTCTAGCTTTTTCTCCAAACCTTCCTGTCTTTGTTGTCCCTCTAATCACCTCAATCCTGATCCTGTCCATCCTTGTCTTTCATAAAGAGAACCTCAACATCTTAAACTCCTCCACCTCCAGCTCTGTCTCCTGTCTTCTACCTATTCCTAGTGTCTCTAATCCATCCATGATGTCTGGTCTCACCACTGTCCTGTAAAACCCCCCTTCACCTTAGCTGACTCTTCTATCTCAGATCACTCCTGACTCTTTTCTCCAGTTTCTTCTATCTCAGATCACTCCTGACTCTTTTCTCCAGTTGTTCCATCCTGACTCCACTCTGTTCTTCTCCTCTCTTCCACAGTCTCCACTGCTCTGAACAGTTGACCCTCAGTATCTAAACTCCTCCACCTTCTCCACCTCTGCTCCTTGTAACCTCATCATCAAGCTTAAATGAAAAACACGATCTAACCTTATCTGATTTCTAAAACGGAGGAAAAAAATAAAAAGATTCCTCTTTCATCCTTTCATATTTTATGCTGCCTTGATCTTGCAGTTGCTTGAGTTGTTTCCTCACCAGTCAAATGAAGGCTTCTCTCCACAGTCAAAGGCGTCCTGCAGCTCTTTGACCAGGTTGGCTTGTCCAGGCAGTCGAAACAGACCCTCCTCCTGAAGACCCCACTGTCGGATGAAATCCACACACTGCTCTACCAACATGGGAGCAAGTTTGTTCCCGTAGCGGCGTTCATATCGCACTGTCTCCTCCAACTTTTGGCCAAAGATCCCTGAATTAAAACAAAAAAAGGACAAAAAAAATGAAACAAAAACAAAGACTTGTTCAATCCTCAGCCCATAATTCTAGTCCTTTGTTGGAACAGGTAGCAGTGCTACTGTAAGAATTCCACTCCCAGTGAAGAGAAACAACAAACCCCCTACAATGAGGTCAACTAAACAACCCTGGTAATGAAATCTGTGTCAGCCCAGACTCTGAGCTTCACCCAGATGATCAAATCTCCGACTTCCTGTTGAACACTTCTCGCCTTTTGTCTCAGGCAGCTGCTGCGGACAAAATTCCCATCTGCGGCCGTCTCATGTGGACAGACGCAACAGAGGAGTGGGGATTAGGGCTGCCTTCCTGAGAGATTTAGATCTGCATACTTTTCCAGTCTGCAGATACAGACACTGGCTGCTCACACATGGCCACACGTGGTACGACGGGGCGCCGCGAGGTGACGGGTTTCACCTCAGCTCACCAGGACTTTTGAGGGCATTTCGAAGGGAATAAAACAGCTTCAATCCTTTATAAAAGCTAATTAATTAAAAAAGAGTCATTCAAAGATATCACTGCAGCTTCATCACACTGACATTTATCAGTTAAACTCACCCCTCTTGAAACTTGCCAGCTTCCGGCGGAACCTCCTATTAATAAGTTTGTGATAAGACAACATACCAGAGGTGCAGATTGTAAAACGCCTGCATTGTAGCATTTTCCATGAAGCAAGTGATGTTCCGAAAGATAAAAAAAATAAAAAAACACAGTCAAACTGCCTCTTTCATCACTGAGAAAGTTTTCTTTTGTCTTCTGTTTATTCTCGTCTTTGGGAATATTTTCTTCAGTCTGCACAGACACGCAAAAACAGAAAATCCTGGCGTGTTCAGTGTGGGACGGAAAGTAGATAAATCAGGTTCCCACAGAAAAAACAAATGATAAACATCCTCACAGACGCAGCAACAAACGTCCAAGACGGAGTGAGGAAAAGGAGGACTGAATGAAAACCAGGTCATTCCTCCTCCAGACACTCTGGTCATGAGTTTAGGAATGTTTTTCCAGGTCACATGTGTGAACCATATTATGAACTGTTTTTTTTTTTTTTTTTAAATGTCCGTTTACTTCATTGGTCCGGACCAGGTGGTTGAACAACAAAGACAAGAGGAGAGGAGAGAAAAGAAGAGTCGACTCCAGCTGCTGAGAAGGTTCCTCCAAAATGCTGCGGACACTTCATACACAAGCTTGTTTAAATAGATTTAAACACACTGCGGAGCACGAGAGTCTAGACACAACAAAGACTATTTTTTTCTCTTCCCAAACTCCACATTTCTCTTTTCCTTGTCTTCCCTTTATTGTTTTCTTCTTCTTCTTCTTCTAAGAAGAACGTGGCTGTCAATGGTCTAGAAACAACAGAGGAACACTTAGACTTTCGGGCCTCACTTGGTCTTAAGATAAGATAAAAGATAAATTTATTTTTTGTCATTGTGACGTTGTTTTTAGTGCCCCAGGTCAGGGCACCTCAGTGGTCACTTGGCGGTAAGGGGATTCGAACCAGGGGCTTCGTGGACCCAAGTCCACTCCCTTAACCACTAGGCCCTAATTAAAACGGGGGTCGCAGTATGAACTGGAACAAATGTAAATGTCAGGGGTTAAAATTAGGGATGTTGGATATTTCAACTTTTCCAAATATCCAATTTTGTGGTTACTATCCAAACACTTAATTTACCCAATACGGAGGTTAACGTCTCAGGACCCTAATCTACAAAATTACAAAAATCTAAAAAATGTGCGTAATCCAAAAAGTTGTGTTATCGGATATTCATTATTGGATTGCAAAGCTATACCGTCCATATTTAGCCCACGGCCCTTAGTTTGCCTGTGTCTGTGACAAAGCCAAGAACCTGTCTGTTTAGCATTGAATCAGATGTAGGTGCTGTAGCTGCTGAAGACGGCATGGTGCCATTCTTTGGAGTTAAAAACAGGAAGTTAATGCTACAGCCCACAACACCGGACAATGGAAGACTGTAATAACAGTAAACAAAGCCGGACTACAGCATGACTACATTCTCCTTTGTAATAGTGACGTAGGCAATTGGTGGTGTAAGGAAGTAGGTTCTACACACACCTTTGGCCCCTAAGTGCCTCAGGTCCCCATATCTACTGATTAGTAGAAAAAGGATACCCCAGAATCTTACAATAAAAGACCCAAAAATGGCACTGTGTGTGTGTTCACCACCAAGTAGGTGATTTTATGTCATAAAAAGCAGTAAAAATGTACATGTATATAGAGTTACATATACATATATTAAAAATATTTCTAAAACTTTAAAGACAACATTAGCAAGATACGCACAGTAGCTTCTTCGAAACATCACCGATAAATAAATAAAAAATTCAAGGGGTTATTACCATGACAGAAATCTCCCAAAATCCAGATGGAGAAGCCACAGCTGCACATTTCTCAGACTTCTCACTGAAACAAGTTCATAGATCTTTTTTTTTCCACTGCTTCATGACCAAAACACCGGGGGTATCAAGCTCCCTTTGGGAGATTCTTCTGCCTTCGTCATTCTTTCAACACTCTCACAGGCACAGATCAGCCATTGAGACTTGGACGGTCTCTGCTGCGACTGCAAAAATGTGAAAGGCCAGTGTGCGATGGTTTGTGTGCGTGAAAGAGATAGAGAAAGAGAGAGAGGGACAGGGTGAGAGAGTCGAGGCGAGCGTTCTGGCGGAGCCAGCGTTCTGCTGGCGTCTTTGACAAATGGCTCGTCCTTTTGAAAAGCAGTCAACTGCAATAGACATCAAACTCCCAGAGCTGGAAAAAAGAGGGGCCAACTCAGCTACATCCATTCACTGTGTCACTGAGAGCTGTCTGAATTACAAGTGCTGCACTCCTACCCCACACTCACACAGCGGCAGCCAGTACAGTCAGAAACAACAAACAAAACTACAGTGCAGCAGCGGAAACTCAATGATCATAAAGACATTATTCTTTAATGATCTCAATTATCTGACATTGTTGTGTTAACACCGGCCATGACAAGTGCCAAGCTTGTGGCTCCCCTGGGAATCGAACCCGGGACCTTATCTTGGTAGAAGGCGTGCTTACCACTACATTAGGGAACTGATAAACTGGGGTTTATCCTTGGACTACAAACTTATTGAGGTGCAAGGGTTGGAGCACCAGAATGACTTCAGGAGTCATCTTTTGGGACTCATTGCACCTGGTAGGGTTTCTAAAGTCCAACAGGTCCTAGGTGTCGGACCAAAAGTGGTCCACGAGCCCCCTTTTGATGATATACCAAGCAACAAAGAAGTTTGCGCCACCTGGATTGGCGTCATTGGGGCAACTGGCAAGCGCCCTGGTGGCCAGGTCTTGTTCCTGGGGACCCAGCTGGGCTCTATCCAAGCTACTGCCTTCCAGTAGGCACAGCACTTATAGGAAAGTTAATGAGGGGTTGGTGGGGGGTGGGGAGCAGTGTGATTAGGGTGGTGGTCCTAGAAGGGACTCCTGATCAGGAAAGTTTTGGATGTCCCTGTTCCAACTGCTGCCTTTGTGACGTGGTAAGGGATGAGTGGATAAAGATGGATGGGTCTTATAAGTTCCCATATAAAACCAGAGAAAAAAATGCCACAAAATCTCCTGGAATTTCACATCCAACATTCATGGTCAGTAGAATGGTCGTTTTTACACCATTACAGTTGATAAAAAACAAAAACCAGCTGATATTTTCAACACTGACCTCCACCAAACGGTGCCCATATGACCCTTCGGATTGTCTTCACCCAATCCTCCATGTCATTCTGGGTGCTGGCCATAAGAAGGTAGGTCTCATGGTTGGCTGTCATCCGCTCTCTGTCTCCCCCTAGAAAAATAAAGGAGGATTATTGCATTTGGACACAACATGCCTGCAGCGAGAATTATTTAAAAAATAATTATAATAAAAATGTATTAATTTCCCCACCAAGGTTGACTACATTGGCACATTCCTAATCACTGTCTGAAAGTAAATGTGTCACATTGCCCGTGGGCCAAATGTAGACCTCCAAGTCATTATGCAAGGGCCCAGGAAGCTTAGAAGGCATTTGACTTTCTTAAAATAAAGTCCAGCAATGTTGCTGATTTTTTTAACCTGCTGGATATTTTTGTATTGTACATCAATACAATTTAATGGGCCTAGATTTAATGGGCGGGGTGTCGATATCAGTTTCATGATGGGTCACAATTAAAAACTGGCTCTAAAACTTTTCCCTTCTCTAGATAATAAATGCAAGGGCGGTGCTAGGGTCTCTTGGGGCTCCTAGTAAGATATCAGACCTTATATGGCCACTAGGGGGCCTGGTCAAATTTGTATTTGACCAGGCCCCCTAGTGGCCATATCCCAAGTGATGCCCCTGAATAAATGTTGATTTATAGGAACATTAATTCTGGAACAGCTGCTTAATATTATCAACAGATGAGAAATTAAATCAGAAGTAAAACCCGCATCAGTGGTATTTGTCTTTATCTGTAGTCTTTCCAGATCCTTTTAATGTTTCAATGTGTTTTTCACAGACAAACGTCTCAAAAAAAATGTTTATGCTATAACACAGACCATGCATGCATGCAAATACTACAAATCCTGTCATAATATATGTACTGGTGGGCCAACTCTAGTTCATATCTGAAATGATCTTGTGGGCCAAATATAATTACATTGCGGGCCAGATGTGGTCCGTGGACCTGAGTTTGACACCTGCAGCCTAAAGGTTTAGGAAGCAGCTTTGGCCTCAGAATGTTTCAGGTTTGAAACCATCACCCCGAGCATAGCACTGTCCGGACCCACATAACTTCCAGTGGGCTCCCCTCTTAGAGGGAGGCTAACAGTGTGGTGCAGTGTGATTTGGGAGGCTATTATAACGGCAATGGTTAGAAAATGAAGATGAATGAGCAATGAAACCTAAATCACATTATACCAGACTTGCAGGTGCTGAGCGCAGTGGAGGCCAACAACCCTAACTGGCATTTGACATTTCCTCTGAGCCAAAACCAAGTATTTCAATTGTTCAACAACATCTTTCATCGGTTTTGTTCCATTTCTCTGTTTATTTAATGTCGAGTTAAACGCAAATTTAAAGGTAACAAACGAACGTGGGTATTTCGGGTGTTTCTGTGCAACAGCGGTCCCAGAGTAGGACACACATCTACGGCCGTTGCCAAACTTTGACAGCAGGATTGATGCTCCCTATGAGTCCCACTGAGATGTGATTAGCTGACAGCAGATGCCAATGTTTGTCCAGCTCTGCAGCAGCAGCAGCTCTTATTAGAGTCCATCCACTGAGAGCTGCCATGACAAACACAGACCACACTGTAACAAACCAACAATGTGAAAATAACAAACCCCAAAAAATCGAATCACTGTAATGAAATTTTATAAAACCAAGGCTAACACGGATTATTAGATGAGGTTTTTATTCAATCAGAAGCGAACGCTGCACCGTTTTAGTTTCCTGTTCCTGTTTCCTATTCAGCCCCGCCCCCTCCCTATATTTAGGACCTGGGTCTGAAGCTCTTTATATTTTCAGCATGGTCTGTTTGGGAAAGTCTGCAGACTCAACTGGAAGTTCTGAACCTCGCACAGGTCACTGAGTTCAGACGGAACCAAACCGTTATTTACTGCATCTGTACCGTTCTTAAATACAACCTCTCATGTTCCTCCATGCGTTTAAACTACCAACCACACTTTGATATGTGTCTAAATGTTTTGGTTGGGTTTTGTTATTATTATGTTTTTGTTGGATCGAGGCTGTTTTGTGAAGTTTTGTCTGCATATCTCTACAGAAAGTCACATAAAATACATTCAGGAATTTAAAAACCACATAAAGCTAAAATTTAACATGATTTAGTTTTAATTTTGTTTGTTTTTGTTTTACACAAAAAAACTTATTCTGAAAATTATCATTTGTAATGGAATTATATGGGCATTGTATCTAGTTGTAACTACTTTAGTAACGATTGTTAACTCAGGAGTCAAAAAAAGAACAGAAAGTTTATACAAACACCATTGGTTCTCTACACGAACCATTTTACTATTTTTCTGCACTTTTTGACTTTTTTATGACAACCAGAAGAACTACAGCAGAAAATAAAACTTTCATTGATTCACTGTATTACCAAATATCATTGAAAAATATGCTTTCTTTGCATTCTTAACTAAACTAACTAGGACTAAATAGTAGCTATATTATATACACATATATATATTACTAAAGTTCTATCTATCTATCTATCTATCTATCTATCTGATGTCCTTGATTACTTGGAATTCACAGATAACTTATGTTTTGTTTTGGCAATATCCAGAATACATCCAGTGAGAAAAAGCTAGAGAAGCTAGATTGAGATGGTTTGGACATGTTCAGAGGAGGGACAGTGGATACATTGGTAGAAGTGATGGAGACAAAGAGAAGATTGATGGATGCAGAGAGGGAGGACATGGAGGTAGCTGGAGTCAGAGTAGAAGATACAGAGAAAGGGACAAGCCCAGAGTAGAAGAACAACAATATTGAGTAATTATGGCAGTACAACAGCAACATCGGTCACTCCATTCCTCCATCCTCAACAAGAACATTCAAAGTAGAATGTTTACTCCACCTTCACCAATAAATAATCGCAGCATTCAACCTTCCATCACATCTTTGTCAATCACATCTCAGGTGGACTCAGGAAGACTTCACATACTGAAGAAACAATGCATTACTAAGCCCCTTACCCCAGCCATTCCAAAATGTACTCACAACCTTAATCCCTATCGTTTAATCTCCTAACTCTAATCCCAACTCCAGGCTAAATCTTGATCCTTAAATACCCACTTAGTCTGAGAGGACCTGGACAATATTTCCAAAAGACAGAGTCCTTGGGAATTGAACAGTGTCCTCAAATTTACAGCTATACACTGGAAAGACTCAGATAAGACCAGCCATGATGGAGGATTCAGAGACACTAGGGATAGGTAGAAGACAGGAGAGACAAGGAGAGACAGACAGAGAGACAAGGATGGACAGGATCAGGAATCAGAAAAAGCTAGAGAAACTTGATTGAGATGGTTTGGACTTGTTCAGAGGAGGGACAGTGGATACATTTGTAGAAGAATGATCCTAGAGGTGGAGCTATCAGGTAGGAGACGAAGAGGAGATTGATGGATGCAGTGAAAGAGGACATGGAGGTAGAGTTGAAGATACAGAGGACAGGGTGAATTTGACTCGATGTGGCAACCGCTGAAAAGGGGAGAAGCCTTACAGGAGAAGAGAAAAAACAAATACACACACTTCCAAATGTTAATAGAACACTACAGATACTTCAATTAATTAGTACAACCCACGAAAAAAAACTTAAAAATCACATTTACTTAGACACTACGTCAGTCTGAAGATTCGCGCCTTACTTACTAAGTAGATTTAATTGAAGACAAGGTCCTACCAGGACAACAAAATAAAAACAACCGAAAACACAGCGTCTCCAACCGTCAAGCCGTGTCGCTGGTTCCTCTGCTCTGTCATTCACAGCTACCAACACCCGGGAGTCCGACGGTTATTAGTGGACAACAGAGACATAAACAAGAAGCAGCTTCACAAACGCCATGACATGACCTGACGCCTCACCGACAGACTCACAGACACTGATGAAATCAACAACCGTGAACACTGACCGGCGGTTGACTGCAGCTCCCGCTCTGACACGTGAGTCAATCACCAAAAAAAAAAAAAAAAACTCCCGCTCCGGCGAACTCTGTTTCACCGTAGTGTCGGCGTTAATATCCGCGTTGAAACAAACTCCACACGTCAGTTAAATCGACGAAATAAAAGGTTTAAATGGAAGAGGAAGCGGTCGTCGAGGCTCCGTGTGTCCAGTGTCAGAGAAACGGTGAGAAACGGACAGTGGCGGTGGTAGCTTTTCCAGGGGCCCGCCCTTCACCCGAGTCAGCCTCACTGATCAAGTTTGAAGATAAAATAAATATTATATTGCCTTTCCTGTTCTTAGGGTTATAAAAATAAATAAATTCGCACAGGAAGTATAAATTAAATGATGATTTAATAGAAAAAAAGCAAACAGTTGGGCTCAAACTTTATAAACTCTGCATTGGCATTAGAATTAAGAAAAGAAAGAAAGAAATTGATACTTCAATGATGAACCCAATTTAATTTCGATTCCCTGAAGAACCACAGTTGTTATAATAGCCTCTTAACGGCAGTTATAGCAACTGTGATTCCTCTGGGCAACGACCCCAGGACTCTCTGCTGTCTCTGTTTTGAAAGTAGGCATGCTAACTCCTACACTATGGCACCAACAACTGATTACCGTTAAATACTTATGTATTGATACCCATGGTGCATATTGATTTAATGATAAACAAACAAGAAAATGTTTTATATGTTTTTTAAAAAAAGACAAAACAACGAGTATACATAGCACTAAGTGTAATATTTGGAACTTCAACCATCATAATATTGGTGATGGTTAGCGGTTAGTCTTTCAGCATATACTGTACCTTACTGTCTGAAACATAAGGTGAACTTAAAAACCTTCACAAATCAACACCAGCATTATAATGTGCCTTATATGTAGTTTCTAGTTGTGTTTACTGACATTGAATGCAAAAATCTGTCAAAATGTTTAAATATAACTTGTTGAAGCTTCATAGTCTACCGCTTTACAGCTACTGTAGTCAGAAGCATCAGTAATACTGGTGTATTAACAGTGCATAGTAATATATACTGGGCTTCAATGCTGATTTAGATGCTAATTTCAAACTCATGACTAGAATAATCTCTGAACAGCTAAAAAACAGCAATGAGATCGACATGGATAAACAGCACGCTTGACGCCAAAGTCAACCCAACTGTTAAAGTGAAGTTGAGGAATTTGATGAATTCATGGAAGAGGAGTGAACCAAAAGTAAGTGCATTGTTTTCTATTTTATTTTATCTGACTATTTAGTGTCACTTAATGTGCCTTATAAACCAGTGCACCTTATGTGTTATAAAAAGACCCAAATAAGACAGTTTATTGATAGTGCGCCTTATAATCTGATGTGCAGTATGGTCCAAAAATACGGTACTTGATGGCAGGGATAAATAAACAGGATATTTCCCTCTTGTTTCCTTCCTTCTTCACTCTGTCTTTTCATTCTGTTCCTTCTCTGCTTGTTTGTAGAGCAGAGCCAAACAGTTGTTGATTTGTAGAGGAAAGACTAAATTATGGTATTCTATGAAAGGAGGCACAGCTCCTGTGGGAGACTGAACTTCCCTTACAGATGCAGGAAGTATATCCTCCACCTGACCTTTTGAATATTCCCATACGTTCTCCCAAACCAAGGTTACCCATGCAGTAGCAGTAGCTCGCACTCCTGGGAGGTATGGAAGATGCACAATATTGTAATGAAATGTGAGTGAAAGTATGTCATTTTGTATTCAGTATGCCTCTCAAGTTCACCCTGTCAGTCACTGCTGCCATGACTACTTCTACCACCACCACTATAAATGAAACCTGTTTTTTTTAGTTATACTGAGTTTAGTCAGTGATGACACACTGCTGCATTTTAAAGTAAAACTTCTAGTTTCGGAGTACTTGGACAAAAAAAGTACCAAATATTTCATAGGAGTTTCATCACTGAAAAGGATCGGAACCACTGGTGTAAAATATTAAACAAGTTTATCCATCAGATTACTATACTGCCTCAAACATATCAGCACACATATTTACATTTTGCTCTTATTATTTGTTCTAAATCTGGTAAAAAAAAATACAATTTTCTGTGTGAAGTCAAAAGAGGAATCGACATTTGTTGAGTTTAGTCTAAAAGTTGCCATGGCAGCGTTCAGGCTGACCTTCTTTTGTTCATTCAGAGTGAACCCTGGAGCGTTGGTGGAGGTTTTGTCAGTGAAGAGGAATAAACTAAGATTAAACATTGCTATGACTCTCCATCTCCTTGATTTGTCACATACAAAGTGAAATTTGTGTCATCCTGTGCAAAGACAAATGATTTTCACACAATTGATCGTGGGGTAGTTGGAATGGGATCATGATGACAAATGTCCGTCATAACGCGTGTACACTAAGGGTTGTTCCGCAACCCTTTTTTGCACCACTCATTAAATGTCTCATACTATTTTCACAGACTGTTCATTAAGTTGTGGCAGATAAATACCCCTTATTAAGTCAATTTCCGGGGTTCTGAAATATTTTCCTACCTATAAAATCTTCCTACCCGAAATAACTGTGCATGAGCACAAGGAGGATTTCACATGTGCACACAGGTTATAACTTTCTGCTACCAGACCGGTATAAAAAGTTAGAATCTTGTATCAATGACTGTGCGTCATTTTGAGTTTATTGTTGTTGTCTTCACTGAGAAAATATTTCCTAATCAAATATAGTAATCAAACACAGTTGCATTATTGATGATGGAATCCTAGCCATTCTATTGGTCAGTACTTTTGTTGATATGGGTATGGATCAAGTGGAAGTAATAGACAGATGGGGCCAAAAGGAAACATTTCTCTGCGGCCCGGCACCCACGGACCTGTACCGGTCCCCGGCCCAGTGGTTGGAATCTCTGCATTACACGACTAGAGTCACATGACTGAGCCAAATCCAGATCCCATTGCTGATCCTTGCATGACTAAAAAAATCATGGCAAAATTGCCCAGTATACAGGTATGTTGGGCTTTAGGACAGAGTGTAAGGGTGTAAATACTGTTTAATAGGTTAATATAAAAAGTGTACATATAATATTTTGTCCTTAGTGACAAAATAAGTTATTATATTGCAAGGCTAGATACTTTACAAAACAATACAAAATCCTTTTGATAGTAAATCTTAACAAATGTCAAATGTAAAATAATGTGCTCCAGTAAAAGCATCTACATCAATGATAAATGAAGGAGCTATGAATAAAGCAATGTATTCACAGACATGCCTGACAAACAGAATAATTTTGTTGATGAATTGAGATGAAATGAATCTTTAAAAGCACAACCAACATCTCACATTACTAGTCAACAGGTGCAGGGTTTTTCCACTGTGATCTATTGGGCAGCAGCGTCCACTTGTAATACAGAGTTAGCCAGGATTTAGAGGATACACTAATAAATCCTGTTAAAGTTTAAGTCATTCCCTACTGAACCACATGTTACTTCTCGTATTAACTGAACATTGCGTGGGATGCTTGATGAGCCTCCTGAGTAATTGAACTTGGCCTAAATGTCACTTCCTTCATTTTGTTAAATGAGACTTTGTTTGTTTCGCATTACAGTGGTATTGTCAGAAGGCAAAACGACAGGGACAATTATTTCTAACGGCCCATTTGGTATTCTGATGTTTTGTTTGTGCTGATTGTCACACAAACTCATCTTAACTGTCTAGTTGCTGTTCTTTATTTGGATCTTTGAAGTACTTTCTTGCTTGGGAGTATAACCCAACAAAAGCTTAAACCAGGACATTTGTTTGTTTGCTTGAAGCTTGCAAGAAAAAGAAAAACAAAGATTGTTGATGCCAGGACATTTGACACTTTGACACAAGAGGGCAAGCTTTAACTCCTTGAAACTCAGCAAAGGAGCCTCCCACTCCGGCACACGCAAGGGGCACTTAGCATTATCGATATTTGACAGAAACTTTGATAGAGTCGCGGGATAGCAACATATTTTCTAGGAATGCTGAAAAGATTCAAGCTCTTCTATCAGATGATATGAGAAGTGGTAACCCTGAATAGTCATGAAAGATGTTGTGCTGATGTTTAATGTCAAGTACAGGATGCAAATATTTTTGGAGAATCCTTTGGTTGGAGCTGATTTCTCTAGGATTTTTGCCAAACTGTGATAGTTTTGATATCTGGTTACTTTGTTGAATTGTTAAACAACAATAATAATATGCAGAATAGTTAACAGTCCAAGAATACTGTTCAACCATCTACAACTACTCATTGTTCCCCCCTTGTTCTCTGAAAACAGACACGCTAGGACAGTTGAAGGTTTTACACCTCATTTGGAAGAATACATATTAGGTTTTTCTGCCCCTAATTGTAGCTTTTCTAGTCATTATGAGCTGAGAAAGAAAGACAAAAAAGATAAAACACTGAGCTCAGGTAACATTTTGTCACCTGTGGGCCATTACTCCCCACCCCCACCCCCCATGCCCATCCATTATGAAGTAACTGCAGGGCGTCATTTGACAGTTTCTTCACAAGATGTGGTTGAGCTGCTTTCAAGCGTTATTCTCCACCAGCCCATTCTCAGACTTCTAATGTCTGCACTTCTCAAAAGAACCCTTCAATCATCACCTCTAAAACTGAAACCAATCCCAGCAGCAATTCGGTGGCAGAGACAAATGGGGATTCGGACTCTACCAGAAAAGACGACTGTGGCATTCTTTTGCAATTCCCCGATTCCCTGGCCTTTAGGTACAAATTCAATTACACTTCAAGATGTATTTGTATGGGGAGACAGGTTAATATGTCAACCATTAAAAATTAAACTGCTGCCCTGCAGTTGTACTAAGGAGATCATTCAAACTGACCATGTAACTGTAACATAAAATAAAGGGAACAGGAAATATCAAGAACCCACCTCAATTTACCAGACTGTGATAATTACCATCTGACTTGTGTTGAGTACAAACAACCACAACTGTTAATTTCAGTTGTGGGCATTGGCTTTTAATAAGTGGCCAGCTGCAGACTGCTCTTTAAACTAATGGCTAAAAACAGGTGGGAGACAACAAAGGATCCCAGTGTGCTGTAATTGTTGAAATACCTGGAGCCCCAATACTCTTCAGTCTGACCGGCACCTCTGAAAAGAAGCCCTATAAAACATTGTCAAGTTCATCCACATATGTGAGCTATGATGGTTTAATTAAATACGGATCAACAGCGCCAAACTAATAGTCACATAGATATTTCATGTTCACAAATTGTATACCTCGTCCAGCCAATTAGCATAGAAATCACAAAGAGACATGGACCGAATTCAGGTCATTTTGCTGGGCTAAGTTTAGAAAATCTATCTATCTAAGCTAGCTAGCTAGCTAGCTTATGTGTGAAAGTGAAGAGTATTGCATTTTCTAATCTTTTGTTTAATCGAGAGAGAAGAATTTTAGCTGTAGTTACTGTATGTTAGCAATGCGGTTCCATGCGGCTAAAGCTGGCCAGAGTGTTCTTTTTAATTTTATTCACAAACCTTACACTTGCTTAGCTTAGCATGGTAAAACTCATTAATAAACATGAACATGGGAGTACCAAGTGCAAACCACAAAGTTTACACAGTAAATATGGTTGTCATGCTTCAAATTGCAGCTGTCAGCCAAGGTGTGTTCAGGACCATTAGAATGTAGAATGTACCATCTACTGTTTGGTATCGCTTTCCCAGACATATACATATCATATACAGTGGTGCCTCAGCTTTCTAAACTCCTGAGCCATTGACCAACTCGACCCTCGACCAAAATTTTCGAGAAAAAAACGCCTTCACTTTCGACCGAATTTCAGCTTTCGAATGGCCTGTGCCAAGCCGAGATAGCATTCGGGCAGCTGTGCTTGGCTGAGTCAAGCCAAACTGCGTGCGTTCTTTCTCGTCCAGAATTCAACACGCCAGCTTTTCGAACGGCTAGCATAGAGGTCTAAAAAATTAATTCGGACCTTGACCAAATCAGACCACGACCACCAACCTGGAACGGATTAAGTTCAAAAGCTGAGGTACCACTGTACATAAATTGGTGCGATTTTATTTTTTTTACACTGGTTTGTTGAGACCCTCTACCGCCCCCTGTGGACTCACTTAAAAACCACTGGGTTTAACATACATTAGTGATTGAGTCATAGTGCTGGGCGACTTCCTATCGATAGATTGGAAATAATTTCAGAAAAGAATCTGAACATCATGGACAAACACAGATTTTTTTTTCTGTAATATATTCCACGCGAATAAATGTAAAATGATAACAAACGTTTCAAGCTAAGACATTTATAACTACCTGATTTAAAGGATTGCATTCAAAACAAAACCATTAGCTTGCATCGTTACATAGCAGCACACTGCTGCGTCCTCAACATTATACCAACCTTCCACAGTCAGAGCAGTCTGCAGAGTGACAAAACAATATGTGTACTCAGTGTGGAATAGATTTGTGGCAGACTTGTGAAAAAGTTCTCCCAGACTTTGGCAGCTAAATGAACCAATTGGAGGAAACAGCTGCTGCTGGCCAAGCAAACAATGCAGACAGGGTAACTACTGCGGTTAGCTTTAAATGACACAGATATGCGTCACAGTTCTCCAAATGTGTACAATAGGATCCCAAACGACTTCATCACTGTCACTTCTCTCCGTCTCTTGTCTGCAGGAATCTCCTTGTTTGCATGCAAGCAGAGGCAAGTTGAGATTCAATATTGTGTCTAATGATAGTCTTCTCAGAAGTCCACACATCATAAATACCTCCAACGGAACAGGAAGTGACTCTATCAGCCGCACTATAGAGCAAAGGGTCTGTCATATCAAAGATTCGCGGTGATGGTGATTTAAACAGACACGGTGGAAACAGAAGTAGCTGAACTTCAGGGTTCAGGGTTATGATCTATTCCCGACACAAATACTTGCTCTGTTTGATTCATTAAGACAGTAGGTGATCTAATCTTCCAGCAAAGACCAGCTGTTTCAACAGAGCTGTGAGTAGTAATAAAGACATCTGGATCAACTGAAGGAAACACAACTTGAAATTTAGAAGAGCGCAAAATCACCTTAAGGAAGTAACATGTGTAAAACAGTAGCCAAAACACAAACTAAACTTTTTTTTTTACCTTGTGGTGATAATAAATCGTATTTTGGTAAAGTGTGAATCGCCTGATGAACGACTGCCATGCCTCCTCCACGCTCGTCTGGAAAGGAGGCTTCCTGAATAAGTAACACGCTCCGGGCTGCCTGGGTTAAGTTGAGGACGTGAGTTCCCAACTGGAGGAGCAGCTCTGCCAGGTTTTGGCCCCGGCTTAGAATGAGTGAGTGAGCACAGCTGAGAGGGTGTGAAAGAGAAAGGGAAGGAGGGCAGGGAGATTTGAAGAGGGGGTTGGGGAACACACACTCATGCACATATTTCTCTTGAGCACTGTAGTGAGAACAATGGGAAGATCTCTCTTAAGGCTGGGCTTTAAAAGGGTCATTGGTTTGACAGGGCACGACCCCATGAGCAAACACGGAATCTCCCATTCACACTGCAGTAATGTTTTTTCTCCTGCGTTCGCCAACGTCTGGAACACAAGGATTTTGTCAATCTTGGGTTTTAGATAAGATATCATAGCAATGTTGTCTGCTGTTGTGGAGTCAATGTGGGGTTTGGATTTTAGATTAACTCAATTGTTGGACTTTAGTCTCTGAAACTAAAGGTGACTCCAGTAACACGATTTTTTAAGACACCATTTTTTTTTTATTTTTCGTCTCACATTTTCCAAGTGCCGTCACCGATAATGGTTTATGTTTGGTTTCAATAAAGTAGCAACAAACTAAAAAGCAGTTTCATATAGGTGGCCCGACTCTGTGGGAAATAGGATGACGTGCAGCGTGTGGGTGTGGGTGTTGGTTCAACCCAAACCACAGTGAGGACACCGAGAAGGAAAACGCTCACAGCCAGTTTTTTCTTTTTCCCTTTTTTCTTCTCAATAACAGAAGGCTTTTAAAACCCATACTGAAACCAATACTTTTGTGACACCAAACAAAATAAAGTCAACTATATGGTTAAAACTATGGAATAACATAAATACATTCAGCTTTAGTTGACACAGCCAAGCAAACACTACACTTACAGAGCATTTCAATTGAAAATGCTGTTGCCTGATTTTTTTTTTTTTTTAGCTTTTGAACTTTATTGATCCCGCACTGTGGAAATGATTTAGCAAACTGTGTAACACTTTTTGCACATTTAGAACTTCCATTAAGCATATTCAGTGCTAAGGAGTGTCTTTAGGTGTTTTAATTAATTAAAATAAAAAGAAAATAGTAAACAGCTGTCACTGGGCTGTCTTGAATTTGAATATATTATCATGTCCACCCGATACCAATACTGGCGTCAGAATTAATGCATCCAAAAGCTGAAGAAAACGTCTAAACCTCAAACTTGCGGCCCGTGGGCCATTTGTGGCCCATGGAACAATATTTTGCGGCCCCCATCTTGATGTGAAAGTCAAATGTTAGCGTGGCCCACAAGTAATATCGTGATGAACTTATTGCAATGGAGACTTCAGAATATCAGAATATAATACAACTGTGATGATCTGAACTTTCCAGTAATCACGGTAAATGTATGGGCTTAACCAGTAAATATATGGTAAGTTTTATATTTTCTAGATTTATTCTTCACATTTTATGGTAAATCCTATAGTTCTCAAAACCCTGATCCACAGTCTCCTTCTGGTTTAGTGTTGTATTACACAGAATCTATAGGAAACTGATTATTTATTAAATTCTTTTGAGACCCCTGGTCTAAACTCTCCTTCGTCTACGTATGGTCAATTTTCTGTTATTACCCTCCTCCTTTAACTCAATAACATCCACTATAAATGTATCAAGATGCAGTCACCTTGCTATATTCTTCCTCTTTGTACAGTTACTTTATATCATCCCATGTTATCTATAATAAGAGTCCAGTTTCAGTCTGACCCCATGTAATGCACCGGCCTATTCTCTTCCCAGTGTCACTGCAGACCTCTCCTGTCAATAGTCATGATCTGAAGGCAGACACCACACTATTAGTCTACACCTGAGTCCCCAAAGATACTGTCTGGTAGAGAACACAGGCTCCATAGAGTTCCTCTGGCTATCCATTACCATCCAACGCTACCAAAGCAACAAAGTGAGTAGAAGTGGGAGGTCAAAGGAGACAAGGAATGCTTGGCTCCATTGTGCGTCAACGGGCGCCCATGGGGAAGAAAGTAATCATGGCACCAGTAGAGGGAGAGTAATGGCCACATCAACTTCTCTTTGGTGTTAGAAAGCAAACATGATACCTTGTCTACTTATAGTCTACAGCTACAAAGGTTAGCTACTACAACGCTGGCAGTCAGTGGCGGTATTTGTCTTTAAGTTGTTACTAAACCTAAAGTTTGATACAATGAAGTGATTCGGAAAGAAGATAAACACACTGTGTGAAAGAGATACCCGATCTGTTTGAGTATGGCTAAACAACGTAGCCATAAGGACAGTCAGGTGATCTCTACTTCAGTCTGTGCAGGCAAGTCGAGGAATGGGTGTCGTAGAGTATTATTAAATAAGATGAGTACCCTTCATGTCAAACCTGCCTTAATGTCCGAAAGGTTGACTAGCTAATATGTTGATGTAATAATTAGGCCTGAGGTTTAGCGTCTAATGCAGTGGTTCTTAAACTGGGTTCGATTGAACCCTAGGGGTTCGGTGAGTCGGTCTCAGGGGTTCGGTGGAACCTCAGAGGTCTAGACACCGCGGAGGTCAAGACACACCAACTCACCCTACTAAAGTAGGGTTTGGCGAATGCGCATATGAAACTGGTGGGGTTCAGTAGCTCCAACAAGGTAAGAACCACTGGTCTAATGTTAAGAGATTCAAGAAAACTTGGTGTCAAAATTAGATAAATCCAGATTAGAATATTAGGAGATCTCTATCTTAATGAACTGCAACAAATAGAAGACTATCACTCATTCACTAGTTCAGGGTAACTACAGTAAACACAGTCACTGGTCAGTGAACATCAGTCACAGCCATGAAATGACAGCCAGCTTGCGTTTCTTGCAGCTAGTGGATATAAGTTACATTGAATAGTGTCCTTAGAGCCAATGAAAACTCTGGCATATGAGGACATCTCAATTTGTTGGATGACAAGACTTAGATCCAAACTGAGCCCAGACATGTGAGGTAAAAATACTTATCTAACCTTCACTTTAGTTTCGCATCCTTTAAAAGTAGATCTGAGGACCATAAAAACGTTAAAGATAGCATCACGGATTAATCCCGGAGTCATTCCGCACATGTTTCACCACGAACACTGTGGTTTGCCGCAGACCCATAAACTCTCCAAGTGACTCTTTTACAAGACTCACAGCCCTGGTGGTTATTGACCGAGGGATTAATATCCTGCTTAAATGTTAGAAGTGTTGAGTTTTTGTCGAGGGCTGGCAGCTGCTGTCACTCGAACTCTCCCAGGCACTGGTGTGAGGCTGAATCATCAGCGATACCAGCGGACTGATACTCAACAGGAAGCTCTTGAAAAGGTGCAGGTCATGAAGATCCAAGAGGAAAATGTCTACAGCAGAGATCTCTTAAGTCAACCTGACACTGGCTTTTCATGCACTTTTAGCTCTGGGTATAATCGCCACATTGTCAGGTGCTAATTTATGTTTAACAACCAGTTATTTAGTCTGTCTGACAGGAGGAGTGTTTGTATTTTTATCTCTGTGTCCCCGTGTCTGCGAATGCCCGCGTTGATTTAAGTATATCTTCTAATGACAGATCGCAGGTCATGAATGACTGGTGGTGACACCATGAACTGCACTAAAACATTCATACCTATTATATATACTGCACCTCGGGTTTGTTTTTACACCTTAAACTAAGATGATGTGTCTTTTGTTGCACATGTCTTGAAAGCATTAAAGGACAGGAACACAAAGATGGGGTGTTTTTTTCGAAACATTTAAACGCCAATGGTGACTCGTCACAAATGGATTCCTGGACTTTAGGATTTTTGTTGAGGCATATCTTTTGACAAAAGATATCATCAACAAACAATTTCAAATTCAATCATTTTGACACTCAAAGGTTGAGTCAATAAGGTTATACTTTATTGATCTGGCACTGGGGAAAAGGTGTTCTGGTGAACTGGTTCAGCTGTCTTTACTCAAGGAATAAATGGGTGGTAAAAGTCCAAAGACAAAAAGAATATCTCAGGAAAAACAAGACTACATTTGAAGTTTATCCATGAAACCTCTAAGAGCGAATATCAAAAGTGTTCTAAAAGAGTTCAGAATTGAAATAGAATGCTCCAAAAACTACAAGAAATGTGGTTTGGCAACAAATAAGTGCCCTTGTAGAGCAACCTTACTTTTCAGTTAGGACGATTCTGCGACTCTGAGACAAGAAATGGCAAGTGGCAAGATTCTTTTAGAATATTAAGTTGCATAAAAGGGTTGAAAATGCTCTGAGGTCTTAATTTTAGACCTTTACTAATGTACAACTTCCTTCCGACCAGCATCCTAGCCTGTGGAAACATACGTAAACTGTATTTTATCCTCCGCAAAGAATGAAACAAAGACTGGACTCTCAGCAAAATGCCTGTTGCTTCACTCACTAATACCTTGTAATATCACCTTTCAACGTGATGAGGGTTCCAGGGCAGATGCACACCTGCACTCCCTGAGGATAAATTGGTGGGTTGTGGTGTCAGCCCTGGGAAAGCCCTGGGAGCCTTTTAGTCAGGATTATGAAAAACCCGACATCAGCTTTATTGTGACTAATGAAGGCAGTTTGTTGGCCTGTTTGTTTCGACTAAGATAAATCGGATTTATAAAGTATGCATGAATTTCTTTATGCTCTGCCAAAAAGTCTGGCTGGAGAATCTCGGTAGCTGCAGTAGGAAGTATATAATAAAAAGTAAATGTGGGTTTTTACATAACAATTGTGGTTTTGGTGGTTCTGCAACTCCAAAGGTGTTGGAGACATTGATTGATTATATTTAATTTGCTTGAGTAGAGTGCCGCAGTAGATTGAAGTTAAGCATTAGTGCGATTGCAGATACAGATAAGTGCGAAGGCATACTTTTCACGTCAAACTTTCAGATACTGACAGAAATGAAGTGTACAAAGAGCTACACAATGATCATTATTACAAATTATGTCTGGAATATTAATATGTTTTATTTTATTTTTTTCCAAAATCCAACAGTCCTGTCTAGTCTCTTGTCCGTATTCTCTATTGTTCTATGACAAATCTGTCTGCAGTGTTGGAGCTGCAGGGCAGAGTAGCTGCGGTTAAAAAATAAAAATAAAAAAAGGAAGTTCAAAGAGAAAGACTTGTGGTGGAGAAATTGAGAGAAATGCTGATGGTGTTTTTGGCTCTGCCAGTGTTGGCGTGTGCTGTTTTCAGCCTTTGCTGATGATGTTCAATCTGTTGATTCAAACTAATTCCCGAAGCCTTCAGATCTCATTGATTCAATGTTATTGTAATGTATGAACTTTAAATGCGTTTTCTCTTAATAGTCGGATTTACTTTATTTGAAGGCCATTGTGCCTGCATGTGAGATGAATTCTGATCATTCCCTCAAACAACTCTTGAATTTTTAAACACTACCTAATGTAATGGCGAATAAGCTTTAGGAGCGAGGGAGCACTGCATTGTCCTCTCTGCTTCTCTGCATTTGTGCTGTTTACAGATATTTGTCACAGTCTGCCAAACCCAACCCAGATTGAAAACAATCCTTCTGTATAATGTCCCCGATACTAACACCTCACCTCAGTCATAAATCTGACTTCAACACAAAAGTGTGTCAGTGCAGGTTGTTCTACACCTCTTTCCAGTTCCCTAAATCCCATTTTCTTGTGGTCTTCCTTGGTATCATTGATTTCCCATTCCTCACATGAGAACATCTTCATCAGAGTGAACCCTGGCTGTACACTTGGACCTGTGTTCGCCAGAGTCTGGACTGTTATCTACCTCAGGCAGACAAGGAAGGTGAAACACGATCCAGTTATGAGATGATACTCTTTACTGAGCAAGATTCTTTGCCTTGAGGCACTGATTTTTGACACTTAAGCACTGGTTCTAGAAGAAGCAGAGTTTTTACAGACTAAAGTCTGTTATTTGTACTTGTATTAAGTAAAACATCTGCAGCAACTTTATTCTATATTTGGAGTAAACAAAAACCTAAAAACTTTAAAAAAAAAAACCCGAAAATGCACCAGATTAGATCCAATTGAGATTGAAGAGGGATGGAGATAATGGAGGGTAATGAAAATAATGATGGAGGGACATGGAAATGTCTTGACAGTAGGTGGTGAGTCTAGTCTGTCAATTGTTTGGGACACTGAGGAAAGTCACTTGCCGCAACTACGTTTCATGGTCGGATAAAAAGAATTGCAGGACAAAAAAAAAACCTCAGCAAAGTCACATTGGGTATGCTGGCCTTTGATTTTGTCCACAAGAAGTAGTCGAGGACCTCTAACCTGTTCACACTTTTAATGAAACTATAATGATCTTTACTACCTTAACCAGATAGCTTTTTTGTTAGGATAGTTAAAGATAGATGAAGCCTTTGTGGGAACTAAGATAAATTACATACAAAAGTCTTGTAAAAAAGCAAAAATGCAATCAATCATTTGACCTTCTTAATGCCATTTGTCTGCAAAACATGGACATTGAGGTATAACCACAAAAAAATTAATAATTTGGACAAGTTTGGTGAGACATAATAAAACTCAATGGTCCACATTTGGCCCCTGGGCCTTAGTTTGCCATGTAGGGTATAGACTGATGATATTACCTGTTGATTACTTGATTACTTGACGATAATGTAATGTTATCAGTCTATCACATTCCTTAAAATGAAATGCCTGCACAGAGTTTCTAGACTGCCATTTTTTGCTGTCTCTGTTAGATCTAAACTAGACCATTTAGCTAATGCTGGCATCAAACAAGCAAAATTGCAAATTGAGGATCAATGCAGCAAATAGAAGAAACTGCAATGAACTGAATGCCCCAGAAATGCTGCTGACAGGTTGTTAAAATACAACTATCAACAAACCTCATAAAACAACGATGGGAAAAAGTCACTGTTGAAAATGGAATTTTACATCTGAAAACTCTTCCACAGCTTTGTCCCCAGTGGAATATCAGGAACGCAACTACTGTGAAATAACAGCTGCAGAAGGAATGGAGTATTTTTTTGTGAAACACCCATATCTGTTTACATAATGAATGAGCAGCATATGGAAGAGGCACAATGTTCTATAGTAACAAATGTGATGTTACATCTATTCACCCATTTGTTGTCTTCTTTAACTGATATAGTCAACCCTAATCTACAGGTTTGCGATAAAACATTCCACGATACACTGACTGGCGTCATATGTGTAAAAACACAGACCTGAGTTGGCGTTAAGATCCATCTTCTCGGCTGAAGACTGATTGAGAAAGAGCCACAGCGTAGACCACCACTCAGATGACGCCTCTTCATCTGTTCCCTTTCTGTTTCACCGACAGGTTCGTCTCCAAACACCACTGGACTTTTCTGCCGTCCTCAAAAAACTACACTGTATGTTTCTCCTGTAGCTCATTGAGTTGTTTTGATCAAAACTGGAGAAAAAAACGTCTCCAAGCCAGAATCAGCACCGCAGAGGTTAGGATGGAGCAGGGCTCGTTTGATTGCTTCTCCTGAAACCCATTCTTCTGTGGAATGAGCTGGGAAAGCAGTGAAAGAGTTTCTCTGAAACACTTTCAATGAGGGAGGGAGAGAAAGATTGGCTGGACTGAATCTGAGTAAGACAGCAGACTGCAGGCAGGACGGTGCGTTTCTGTTCAGGGAGTGCGTGTACCGGTGATGGAGCAGGAGTTGTACGTGTCTGCAAGGGGGTGGTGGTCCGAGGGGTGGGGGGCGTCATAAATCAAGCAGAGCGGGCACCCGGCCAAATGACTCATCCGCAGCGCTCTATAAATACAGCCATGCAGGGTCAGAGAGGCTGCTGCTGCCATTGGCCAAGAGGCGTTGATACGCCGGCGTTCTCCCTTCTTTCAGGAAGGTCCTTAATAACCTCCTTATCGTTTTTCAATCTCACCTCCACTTGTAGGCCAACCGCGCTGGACCAAGTGCCATTAAGTTGACTAAGTAGGCCCCTGTGATCCAGGAACCTCTCCGGGCAATTAAATTAAACGACACGATGCAGAGCATTCGATTCAGAGAAGACAGGAAGGGTTTCCGCGCTGACGTTTGTACGATTGCGCAAAGACCGGCGGTCAAAGCTTTGAGGTGTCCCAAGAGCCCAACATGCTATAGTCCCCTTGCGGAAACATGTAAGGGAGTTGAAGGTATGTGAGGGGCCGATGGCCGACTTTGGTATGTGACATGTCACATACCAATTTCTCCAATAAGGCTGTTATGTAAGCTTCCTGTCCTGTCCCCTCTCTACGTCCTGGGATGGTTCGTTTCTGGGCCTCAGTGCATTTCCTGCACCGGATCTTTCTTCTGTGGTTTTTCTCAAACACTCCGGAATAATGACACACGGACATGGGGAAGGAAGACAGGGGTCTGGAATTGTCTGGAATCCAGACAGTATGTGGCTGACGTCATGTCTGTTGATGGTACGCAGCTCATTGTTTAGACGTTCCCACTTCTTGAACCTCATGTTTTTTGTCACAAAACGTTGCGAACACGGAATTTTTAAACAGTTATATTTTACTGAAAATAATGACTGGACAAACTCTGCGAAGACGTCAGGAGTAACTGTTACACTGGTGTGAAACATTATGCAGAAACATACTTTTAAAGCCTGTCTTTTGGACAGTGTGCCAGGTACCGTTTATTAATGGAACATCTCTCAACTGTTACTTCTCTGCTCTTTTTCGTGTAGTTGAAAAGAACTATCTCTGCGAAAAAGTGGCTACATCATTATATTATGTAAATTAGCCATTACCCAAAGACTATCCACAGATTTTTGTCTAATATCTTAAATATGGCCTTAAGGTTTAAAAAAAACTTTTTCTCAGCAAGATTTTTCATGCTTCAACTTTTTCCCTGAGACATCGCCTCAGAAGGTCAGATAAGTCCTCTGTATTTTCAAGTGCTTTTTTCTTCAGAGGCCACTGAACTCAGTTTTATTGCCTCTGTGTCCTTGACTGCAGCTCAGGGTTGTGTTATTTTGTTAAATAAATGTGTTGGGAATTTAGATGCACGGTGTGTATCCAGCAGTGCGCCGTTCATCAGCTTATTGTTGCTCTACTGCAGAATAAAAACAAGTAATTTACTCACAATGACCGTGATAAGTTTTTTATTTATACAATTCAGGGGGAACTTTATGTTCAGATTAAACACCTACTTATAAATTAACACAGATACTCATGAGTACCCACAACTAATCACGATTGATCAATAATGTGAAGTTGAGAAGTTATTTTGTTAACAGCAGCAGTTGTATCACTACTGTTATCAGGCTGCCCTTGACAAGCGCTAATCTAGTGGTTCCTCTGGGAATCAAACCCAGGACTCTCTCTCTCTCTGCTTTGGAGAAAAGCTACTATAATACTACACTATGGAACCTACAAATCCAAAATCCTCAATTTCAGAAATCTTCGACTTGACAGTGATTTATTCAATTATAAATAAAAGATATGTCATATATTATTAAGCAAATTTGGCAAAACTCAGGAACTATGTTACTTTGTTTTTTTAAATGCCCAACTTATCAATGTTACATAATTTTGTTTCAGAGCAGACAAGGCGAACTCAGAACAGTCAGTAAGGCTGACACGATTATCAACAGACTGCGAGAAACCATGACAGAGTATCAGTAGTCATGATTCATTACAAATAATCATGATTACTCACGACTAATCGCGATTAATCAAACATGTTGGCGATGAATCAAACATGTTGGCGATGAATCCTGATTTATAATGAGAACCCCCCTTAACTTCACAGTATATCATGAAAACATAAATAGAAGGTATATGGGATATTAATTTTGTCAATATCGGATTTTGCCGATGATGTCCAAATACGTAATTTTCAATTGCGATATCAAACGATTACGATACATGAAGCCATGTGCCGCCAAAACTTACCGATTTCAGCTAAACTCAGGCATTGTGTAATTAGATATTTAGAATCGGAGGAATAAACCAAAAATAATTTTATCGATATTTCGTATATATGCTAATATTGGTCCGCGTATATCAGTGGACTAATACTGTATAGATATAATTTCTCAGCCGTTCTCTAAATATTTGACAGTCCTTTCAGACAGTAGAGCTAAGTGATGAGGTGTTGGATGGTGAGAAGGGTCACTTTCAAGTTTTTGGAATGCAGACAACACATTTATAAAAGGTTCCTGCTGTACTTGGGAGGTGCTGACGGTGCTAAGGTACTTACTCCCCCTGTAACCTCATCCTCCCCAGGCTGTCTGTCATAATGTCTGAGAAAATCCTCTGAAGAAAGGGAGGCATCCTTGAAAGCTCAGCGCTGTCTGTAACAAAACTGACCATTATGGGAACACCGCTGTGTGAGGCCTTAATGATCACCATCCTGTTCCGTTCTCCCACACCAGATCCTGCACACAGCCTAGTTAAGGAACTCTTTTTTTCTTCTCCACCCAGCACATGTAACCGAGGTTAGTCAACTTTGGATTGATAGGTTTCCCTCTAGGACCTGTCACAGACCATCACCAATCAGCTCGCCTCGTCTGCAGACTGAGGCAGAGTAAAGACGCTCTCCCTTTCCCCTCTGACACCGATGTGTGGCTCTGACAAATTGCTAATGTATCACAAATTTGTCTCCGCCACTTTCTAAACATAACAATCAAAGATGGGTCCAGTGGGTTTCTGCTGCTGGAACTACACCCACTCCCTCCCCATTCTTGGGATACCAAATGGTTTTCCAGAAGATGATCAAGGACATTTTTAATAGAACCCTGCTGTTATTATGAGTTCTGTTCTCCACCCAGACCTCAGCTCTGCCAGCTACAGGCACCAGACCTTGTAAATAATTTTATGTGAAGAAAAAAAAAACAGACTGTTTCCAGAGGAAGTCCTTTTAAAGATGACAGACTTGTGGTAATGTAATCAAACGCTCCTACTCTTATTGTATATATTTTATATTCCTTATACTTACTGTATTTCATTACTTTTTTTTCCCACATTATTTTCTCTCTCAAACTCTCTTGAGGACTTGAACTCCATCAGCTCTGGACTCAAACTACTTGTTTTTTTATATTAAGTCAATGCCAAAGACTAGAGTAATTACTATTTTACTTCATTTTTGGAAAATAATGATAAACAAGGCGACAGTGGTAGGAAGCAGACTTGGGTGTGGAAAACTTTAGGTTTTACTCCTCTGCGACAAGAAAAGGCAGATGAAGATGTTTGCTCTCCAACGATTAAAATAATCCATGGAAAGTTTTCAATTAGCAGAGTCCTGGGTTCGATACCTAGTGTAATTGGGCCTGTGCTAAGTGTCTCTTGGGGCTCTAAGCAAAATATCGCTGGAGCTCCCATGCAGCAAAGAATATGTCTTTTGGCTGGGGCCCCCTAGTGGGTGGGTCCCCAAACATCTTTGTGTCTTGCCTGTCCTCAAGCGCTGCCCCTCCAAAGGAAAAAAAATGGGATGAGCCTGCGCACGGGGAGATCATATAGATAATTTTCTACAATCTTGTGTCCCCACAATCACTAATAAATAACAAGGGCAGATTGGCCCAATATAAACACAATTAAGTAATGTGGCGAAGATCGATATCGGTTTTTGCTCCAATAATGAAAACCCAATACAATGCCTGGGTTTTGCCAAATTTGAAGGAATGACACATAGGGTTCTTAGACGTTTACCTCTTTTTGGGGTCAAAGAGTGGCACATATTGGTATCGGTCAATATTGGTATGGGAAAACCAAGTGTTTGGACAATATCGGCAAAATCCGACATCGGCAGAGGTTATTATCGGGCATCCCTTCAAATAAAATATAACAGTACCACAGAGGTGGCAGAATCTTTAGGTTACACACAGGTATGTAGGCAGACACAAGGCACATGTTGGTCTATACACTGTATGTAATATTACCATTGTATTATATCATGTATCATATGAAATGAGAACTATTGATTGTATCATTTGTCGAGTCGTGGGTGGAGCTCTGCTGCATTATTATATAATCATCTGAAATTCCAACCTCAGCACATCACACTGGATCACAGAACCAACAGCAAAGACATCAGTTATTGATTTTACATTTGCATGAACGCTGTGAAAAGAACAGCTGAGCTTAAACATGTCTCCATGGACAGAAACACATGGACAAGCAAAGAGTTCAGAGGGGAAATAAGTTCCAACTTATGGTATATACTTTATGAAGAGTGGAAAGTTAAGATCTAATGGTTGTTGTGTAATTTGCCTGGATATACAGTCACATATTGGTTTAATGTATTTATATATTACTTTTTTGTTCCTATCAGAGAGCATAACTATAAACTAGTGATGTTTGATGTAAACTTTTGCCATCATCTGATAAGGGGAAATTGTTAAAACACCTGCTGTTCAATTCCGATATCAACTCAAATCAATATCAATATATTTCTTATGTGTTTATTCATTTATCTGTGCAAACTACTGTATGAGTATAGAACCAATAAAAGAAGCTGCCATCTAGTGGCTTTCACTTTAATATACAGCAGTTTATCCCCAAACTCTCACATCTCCCATAACCTGTTGAGTGAACAGTTTTTCAAGGTAGGAAGAAAAAATCTGTAATAATTCAGGCAGGATGGAGCAACTGGAGAAAAGAGTCAGGAGTGATCTGTGATAGAAGAGACTCAGCAAAGGTGAAGGGACAGGTTTACAGGACAGTTGTGAGACCAGCCATGATGGATGGATTAGAGACACTAGGAATAGGTAGAAGACAGGAGACAGAGCTGGAGGTGGAGGAGTTAAAGATGCTGAGGTTCTCTTTAGGAGAGACAAGGATGGACAGGATCTGGAATGAGGTGATTAGAGGGACGACACGGCCAGGAAGGTTTGGAGAATAGGATAGAGAAGACAGATTGAGATGTTTGGACATGTTCACATCATGAGGAGAGACAGTGGATACATTGGTAGAAGAATGATCCTAGCGATGGAGCTACCAGATAGGAGACAAAGAGGAGATTGATGGATGCAGTGAGGGAGGACATGGAGGTAGATGAGTGAGATGGAAAAAGAGAAGAAGAAGAAGACAGTTATCAGAAGCAACAGAAAGTGAGCAGAGCTTTTCAACCAATGCTCACTCTCCAGCACTATTTTACAGTCATCTGTTACCGCGTCGCAGGGGCAGCGGTCTCCACACACGCTGCACCAGCTTCTTCTGAAACTTCCTGCAGGTGGCCCACAGGGAGGACGTAACCACTCTAACCATGATTCAGTCTCACCCAGAAGGTGAACCCTGGAGTTTGCAACCAATGACAGAGACATTACCTCTGGGCCAATGCACCACTATTTCACATTCACTGTTGGTTAAACAAGTCTCCAGTGTTAACCTCTCCTATAGTCATTAGACATTAGTGTATTTTGCTTAGACATTAACATGGACCATCACCTAGGACATCATACAGTTAGTCTCACTCCTGTCTTTGTCCCTGGTGTTAATACACCTTCAGAGTGCTGACGTCGTTGATCTACTAAAATAAACTATGCACAAGGACAATGAGACACTGAACTGCAGTGAGAAAACACACCAGGCCACAGCAGATTGGAATGAACACTGTTACAGATCATTGTTATCAAACATCGAGGCCCATTTTCTGTTACTCGTTTAAGTATTTAAATGAATAATCATTATAGAAGTATTGGTCATTCTGCGCTGCGATATAAAATGTAGATTAAACTGCATCAGAGGTCATTAAACATTTGCTTACGCTGCAGACAGAATATGAACACACACACAGTCACAGCCAATGACATAACTAATGTGACTTTGGGGCCTGTTTGAGAACACACACACACACACTGTCCAACGTCAGCAGCACAAATTAGTTCACTCTCTCAGTGAGTCCACTGGGGCCTCTTCAACCTTAAACACTGTCTGTGGAGAGTTATATATTAAATACCATCAACCATGGAGGCCTTATTACTGGTAACTACAACATGAGTTATTAGTTGGAGCCTTTACAGTGGCTAACTACGCTGTTAGTTAATCCTTGATTTACTGATCCTGAAGTTCATCTCCTGTCTCTCCGCACTTTTTATAGGTAATGAGTGGTTCGGACTGAAACTCAGTCGTAAGATTGATGTGGTTTGGGTTGGGTGGGTATATAATCCTAATTACACGCTTTCTAGAGGGATTATACTGGGGTCACTTTTCAAAATCTGCTCCTCATTGACCATATCACATGTAACTCTGTCTGCTCTCTTGACTCATTCATTCATCTCCATGGCAAACCAGCCACTGGGGGGGCACAAGCCAGTGTTTTTTAGTGCCAGTCCCAAACCCGGATAAATGAGGGTTGCGTCAGGAACGATGTTGGAACTAACGTGTTACTTGTAACAGCGTTACGTAACAAAACTACTTTTCTCGGTAGCTAATATGTAACCCACACTTGTCAGTGTGTGTGGTAACTCTCACAGTCATGAGTGAAAGACGGCCGTGCACACTAACTGAACCCATGCGTTGAAAAGGAGCGATGATTGGTTGACATATGTTAACATTTCGGGCTTAGCCAATCAGAAGGAGACCTGGGCGGGTCTTCTTGCCTTATAGGGAAATAAACATTCTCACACCCACACGCGGTACAAGCCGGACGACGATAAGTGTCAAGTTGAGGTTACAATAAAGATGCCTGTCAAAATGTCAAAACATCTATTTTGTTTTTATTGTATCACTATATTTCATTATGATTGTTGCTAGAGAACACAACACTCAACTGTTTTAATGTTTTTTTAAAGTAAAGCAAAAAGTTATTTTATGATTAAGTAACTAGTAATGTAACTAGTTACTTTTTCATATCAGTAACTAGAAAAGTAATAAGCTACTTTTTAAAAGTAACTTGTCCAACACTGGTCAGGAAGGGCATCTGGCGTAAAACTTTGGCCAAACCAAAGATGCGAGACCACAAAATGGACAGCTTTTTGACAAGCCAAATGGAAAAGAAGCAGATTCATCTCCATGGCATCCGCCAAATCCTGGACAGTCTGTGGTGCAACTTGACGTTGGTGGATGGAGCGAGACATGATGTCCCAGATGTGCTCAACTGGATTCAAGTATGGGGAACAGGCGGTCAGTCCATACACCAATGCCTTCATGTTCCAGGACCTGCTGACACACTCCCGCCACATGAGGTCTTGCATTTGGAGGAACCCAGGCCCAACCGCACCAGCATACGATCTCACAAAGGAGGATCTCATCTCGGTACCAAATGGCTGCCAGACCAACTCTGGTGAGCACATGGAGGTGTGCGGCCCTCCAAAGAAACACCCACCTGTGGAGGTTGGGCCCTCATCCTACCCTCGTGGAGTCTATTGCTGATATTCGTGGTCTGTTCCTCCTTGCACAACGAAAGAGGAAGCGGTAACTTTATTGGGTGTGTCTTGCCAATTGCCTGTAATTTCCACCTGTTATCTATTCCATTTGCACAACCACATGTGAAATTGATTGCCAATCAGTGTTGCTTCCTAAGTGGGCAGTTCGATTTCACAGAGGTGTGGTTGACTGGGAGTTACATTGAGTTTGAGTTACAGTGTTTACTATATTTTTTGGAGCAGCGTAAAAGTGGGAAGTGAGAAACCAAGTCATTGCATTACCACACGTAGCCACAAGATGGGAGTCTCCTCCTTATAAACAAAGCTGCAGTAAAGCCGTGTCAAACATTCAAACTTTTTTAAGGCTCTGTGACATGTTGAAGGATATATGAGAAAATACTCCCGTAAAATCCTATTAAAAGAACCACAGCCAAACAAACATGACCAGTTCTCTGAATCTTCCTTTCTGTCCTCTCACTCCATTTAGGCTTAACTCCATCCACCTGCTCACAATTACATAATCCCGAGTTCCTGCCATGAATAAAGAGACGCTTGCCTCTGGAAATAAACAGGGAAATATACCCTTTATTCTGGAGCGGTGTTCTGCTGCAGCCTGTCCAGCTACATCATAAGTTCGTGAGAAACTGGGAGGAACAAGGCAGCGAGGATAGGGAAGGCTGAGCCCCAGGCGAAGACAGAGATTGAGAAAGATATTCTGAATCCATAATAGAGCCCAAGTCTCTCTCTTTTTTTAATAAGACTTTGAAAAATACGACCAGGAGGGGGAGGCTGGTTCTGTCAGAAAACACAGCGGGTGTTGTTTCCGGTGTGGAATCTTCAGGCACAGAAATAGATGAAAAACTGCATCAAAATAAGATGCTGAACCCCAGGAATTTAGGCGGATTTCACTGTTAGGCAAAAATCCAATGTCAGGGACATTCGGCGGAAGATAATGTCTTTGGAAGACATTCCGCTCATTCACCTAAAACCTGGCATCCCGCCGCTTCGGGCGCTGTTACGTCACACCTGTGTTTCCATATCATACCTGACATTCCTGGGAGGATTCAATTGAACGGTTGAAAAGAGGAAAAACTGCACACTGAGCCCAGGAAGCGGGGTTTTTTTCTGACAGGTGATCTTTTTTACATTTACTGATCTTGTTTTCACGCTGTTTCGACGACAAAATACAGTTTAACAGACACTTTATTCTCCTTAAACTCCTTATTTCAGCATTAGCAGAAGGTATGAGGGAAAAACCGCGAAAATAAAACAGACTGTTAGCACGGATATGGTTGAAGAAGAAAAACAATAACAAAAAACCTTAAATATAATTAAAGATTAAACAGAGAAAAACTCTCAGACATTACATATTCAATATAACAAGATTTTAACCTTTGTGGCTCTTTTTATTTATAATTTTTATCATATGTCTATGTATTTTTTTTATACTTTTTATATTTTCTTCTTAAAATATTGGTTAGATTTTTCATATTTTCTGGTTTATTTTGAAACAATTATCTTTACTTTTTGTTATCTAATAATATTTAGTAAACTAAGGCCAAGGAGTGTATTAACAAAATAACTTATCAATAGAATGGCTAGCATTCCACTATCAATAATGCAACTATATTTGACTAAGAATTTTTTTTTTCAGTGAAGAAAAAAACAATACACTCAAAATGATGCAGGGTCATTGATACAAGATTCTAACTTTTTATCCCGGTCTGGTAGCAGAAAGTTATAGGCTGTGTCCCTGTTGTGTGCGTGCACAGTTAATTCGGGTAGGAAGATTTTATAGGTAGGAAAATATTTCAGAACACTGAAAATAAAATTTTGTTAAGGGTTTTTTATCTGCCACAACTTAAGGAACTCTCTTTGAAAATAGTATGAGACATTTAACAGGTCCGCAGCGCAAAAAAGGTTGGGGAACACTGCTTTATACAATTATTTTTTTTAGTTTTGGCCCATGTTTCAGGTTCTAATGGTATCGTTCCCTTCAGTTCAGGTCCTTGTGTGCTCACAGGTTGGAACATGTCAGTGTGATGGAGAATGAGGACCGTTGGTGCCAAAACTCTTAAACTCTTAGTTTGGTTGAGTGAAACAAAAACCTAGGTGTTCCTGTACGTTCCGCTGACAGACTGTGCTATCAAGTGATTCTAGTCTAAATATTGTTGTCAGTGCGGTGAATCTGCTGCGAGAGCGCGCAGTGTGGAGCTTCTTGCAGAACGCACACACGCTCCGATCTCAGAGGAGGAGACAAAGAAAGAGCAGAAGCACCCAGAGGGTGCACAGAATAAGAAATATAAGACAGGCGGAGGTGGAGGTGTCTGTGAATTGTCTGTGCTAACTTTTTCACTTTTTCTTTACAAAGACATGGAAAACTGACTGAAAGTTTCCACATAAAGAAATAATCCAAAAAAAAAAATAGCAAAGACTCTCTTGTCCTACATGTCTTCTGCTGCTGCAAACCAAGGACGTGGCCCACGTTCAAATCACATTGCTGCCCACACAGGACAACAGATATCTCTGTCCCACATATGACGTCCATCCTCAACTGTCCCCAACTGCACTCCGAACCCCCCCTAGAGGCCCCCGCTCCCCCATCATTTCCTGTCCGTCTGTTCCACACTGTCCATGTTCAAACTGAACCACATTTAGAGCAGTGGAATATATTTGTTTTGTTTTCCTTTCATTTGCTCTGTCTTACTCTGTTTCCCTCTCTCTATCCCTCTCTGTCTGTCTGTCTCTCTCCCCTCCCTGTCTCTCTCTCTCCCACATAACAAGTCATGTTCTTGTTTTCACCAGGGTCACAGATGGACAGAGCAGCACAGAGGTTCCAGTTAAAGGCGTCCTGATGACGAAACCTTCATTCGAAATCGGGTGAGTCTGGATGTTTATAAAAAAAAAAGGAGAAATGAAAGAGTTTCACAGGCCTCTCATGTGATGAGCGGGGAATTTTATATATCAGAGGATATATAAACCATAAGTTCTAAATCTACAAATAGGCCCATTGTGACGCATTTGAAAAATCATATTTGTCTCGATGAAAAAGAACAAAAAATCACAAAGGGTATTTTGGGAGGCACGCGCCCGGCTGAGATGTTTCCTCAAATTATTTTTACATCAGGGCAGGTCTTTTATTTAACAGGAATGTTTACGTCTAACCACGAGACATACCAACTACCCTGGGGGGTTTTATTAAAACTACGGGCGACCACATGTTCTCCTACACGTCTGGATAGGAGGGTCAGGTGAACCACAGCAGGTGACTTTGAACTGAGACACTGAGACTGTTCTTCTTCTTCTTCTTTTCTTTTCAACATGTCCCTTTCTTTCAGGGGTTGCTACAGCGGTTCCACAATTTCCATCTCGCCCTGTCCTCTGTATCTTCTACTCTAACTCCAACTACCTTCATGTCCTCCCTCACTGCATC
>JAFBJS010002709.1:50074-71049 GCA_016785265.1 Paraplagusia blochii | reverse complement strand
ACCTTCCTGTCTGTGTTGTCCCTCTAATCACCTCATTTCTGATCCTGTCCATCCTTGTCTCTCCTAAAGAGAATCTCAGCATCTTTAACTTCAACACCTTCAGCTCTGTCTCCTGTCTTTTACCTATTTCTAGTGTCTCTTATCTATACATCATGGCTGGTCACATATATATAGTTATATATATACAGTTTACACAGTATATATATATATATATATAATATACAGTATATATATATAATATATATATAAACCTCAAATATATATATATATATACATAAATAAAAAATAAAATATAAACCTCCAAAAACCGCAAAAAAACAAAACCACACAAAATCTGATTTTATTCCATCTTCCATCTTAGTGTCTTGCCCCCATGGTCCACGTCAAGAAAAAAAGACTGTCCTCTAATAAATATAGTTAGTCACTCTAGTGGCTGACTAGTGAGCTTACAATCCTCATAAACCTGGAAATAAATAAGTTGTAAAAGAGAAAAATTAACAATCCACTTTGGAAATTTGCTATAACTGTAACTTTGCTTTTTAAACATCTTTGCGCTATTGTGGCCACGTGTAAACCAAAAAGATACTTTCGGAGGCAACGTTAATATGTAAGGACACAGGGTGTCTGCTGTTTGTGGTGTGTTTGATGCCCCATGATAAAAAAAAAACATTTACATATCACCTAGACAACAACCTGCCAGCTGCAACCAGTATATTTGAAATATTATGTCACTGCCGCTGAACCATGTAGAGTCAATCCAGTTAGTGCTATTTCATATTTCCCCTCGTCTCTTTCTCTGTATTTACTGAGGCTGAGAGTCTGTCCCTGCTGGGACAAATGTAAATGATAAACTTTATTTTCCTTGTGCCCAACTCCAGAAGCGCTCCATAAAGGAGTCCTATATACGTCCCCAGAAGTAAGAATAATAATGAAAAAATCTGTTATTACACCTCGTATTTTCTACTGAGTAAAACAAACACTGCAGCGCAGCGTGCAGCCACATATCCCTTAGTACTTTAGTGCCGCTGTGAAAATAACTCGATGTAATGAACTGAAAATAACCATATGTGTGAGCAGAGAAAACACTGCTGTTCAATTCTGTAGTTGCAATGCAAAAGGGGAAGCAAACCTCAGACCCTGGGTAGTGGGAAAAAAAACAACAGTAGTAAAAGTAAACAGGTGCAATTACATTTTTATAGCACTCCATTTATAAAATCACCACCAATTGTTCTCAAAGATACAGTAATATTTTTTACAACACAGATATAGTCAAACAGTTGGACAAACATCAGTGCTGTTTCTTTGTTATTATGTTTCTTTATCTGTAGCCTTTCCAGTTCATTTTAAATGTAAATATTTTTCATAGTTAAGTTTGTATCTTGAGTTTCTTAAGCTGGGGGTGTTCATGTAAGCTAGTGCTTCTCAAATAGTGGGGCGGGGCCCCCTGAGGGGGGCGCGTGTGACCCTGGGTAACATGCTTTTTTTTCCGTCGTACTACAATAAAGTGTAATGACACATCCTTATAAGTTGAACTATATCTCTTTTTTTTTGTTTTCTTTAAGTTAACAAGGATACGATGTTATGCAGAGGTGTAGCTAGAACTGTTTTATAGACAAATGCTATTATTTATTATTGCGGCAGAGGGCGGGGGGGGGATTATTTTCTTCTTGCTGGGGGGACGTAACAGAAAATAATTGAGAAGCTCTGATGTAAGCTAAGATAAAATACATTATCTACATCATCTATTGGGGAAAAGCCGGCATTGCGGGAAAAGTCAGAAGGATAATAATAATATAAAATAATAATTTAGTTTGGTGTGTCGGATTAAAAAGCAAAATGATCCGCACCTGGACACCAAGCTGTAGGTTGTACACACCTGACATAACCAATAGACCACTGATACCGCTATTCCTGCCAGTATATTAGGGCTATATACAGTGGGGCCAACTAAACCGGCCACTAGGGGGCACAACCTAGTGTTTTTTTTTTAGTGCAGGTCCCAAGCCCGAATAAATGGTGAGGGTTGCATCAGGAAGGGCATCTGTGAAAAACTTTGGCCAAATCAAAGATACGAGCAGCTTAGATGAAGGGAAAAGTTTAGAGGACAGTTGTGAGACCAGCCATAATGTATGGATTAGAGACACAAGGAATAGGTAGAAAACAGGGGACAGAGCTGGAGGTGGAGGAGTTAAAAATGCTGAGGTTCTCGTATCAGGTGACAAGGATGGACAGGATCAGGAATGAGGTGATTAGAGGGACAACACAGACAGGAAGATTTGGAGAAAAAGCTAGAGAAGACAGATTGAGATGGTTTGTAGAGAAGCCAGATTGAGATGGTTTGGACATGTTCAGAGGAGGGACAGTGGATACAATGGTGGAAGAATGATGCTAGAGATGGAGCTACCAAGTAGGAGACAAAGAGGAGATTGATGGATGTAGTGAGGGAAGATATGAAGGTAGATGGAGTTAGAGTTAAGGATACAGAGGACAGGTTGAGTTGGACGTTGTTGACTCACAGTAGCAACCCCTGAAAAAGGGACAAGCTGAAAGGAAAAGATACCAAACAGAAGATACCAAGGGGACAACTCTAGTACACATTTGATACGGAACAACATTGAAACATTAACCTTCGTTGACTGAGAAACACTGACTTCCTCTTTATGATGCAACTGTTGAAATTTGGTTTACTTTCAGTCTCATCAATCACTGCTACAATCACAGAACAGACAAAAAACTCTTCACGATGTTGTTTAGTTATTTGCCCTTGTTGTTTGTTTTCTGCTCATTAGAGCGACTTCCACACAATCAACATGAGTCAGATGTTTGTTGTGTTCTGGCCTCAGAGTTTCATTACAGAATATAGGAATGTTCTACACTTTGAATGATATATAAACAAAACTATCCCTGGACTAAATGGAGCGATTTACAATGTAATCCAGCTTGGACCGTGTTCAAACACATACAATACAGTCAACAAAGGCATTTGAAATGGTCAGTTTTTATCTTATTTTGCAAGTTTTTACTGCTTTTATTCTCCTTTTTTTCCGATTTTCTTTTGTTTTAACATCAACTATCATTATTACAATCGCACAGATGTTTATGTATCTTGTGTAAATCCCATCAGCCAATGGATCACAGATGGAAATATACATTTGTTTTTACATTGATTACCTTTGGACTGCAAAAGAGAAATATTTTGTCTCAACATTTCAGTATTTTTGTTGATAGTAGATATTTCTTTACTTTAGGTAACTATCTATGGCCAGGTCAAAACCAATCTTTGTCTTGTAGTTTCGAGTTTCCTTGGATATGTGGGAAAATTGTGTGGAGTTAGAAGTTTTACTCTTTACTCTTAGATTGTGTTAAAAATTAAATTTCTTCAATTTCATTGTAAAAACAATGAAACAAACAGATGGAGTTACATCACAGAGCCCCATGTAGCTACATTTGTAAACTTTTCCAAGTCGTACGGATCATTTAAACTAATAAACTGGCTAAACTTAAACAATTAGAACACATCTTAGAATCTTTTGACTTTGCTTTCTAAACCAAAATAATTCTTACAATTTGTAAAGTAAGGTCAAAAGTAATTGTGTAAAAGAGGAAGTAAGAATTATAGTTGTTTCCCATTTTCCGTCCCCTTCCTCTGCCCCTGTGTCTTATCTCTGTAATCCCTTGTCTTGTTATGAAATGTAACATAACACAGTGCGATTTGTCTTTCCACCCGAAGTCACCGATCGCATGAGAAAACGTCTTTTTTTTTTTTTTTACACCCACCAGGGACAGAGCATAAAAGTAAAGTATGAGCCGCTGCTGCTGCTGACATCCGGTTTATTCTACTGGGGTTTTTTAGATAATCTCCTGGTGCAGCTGATGTTTTCTGTTGGTCTACCATGTAATGGACTTGGAAATTTCCCCCTGTGTTCACCAGTGTTTCATTTTACACACACATGGCTACTGTATGTGTTCTATAATAATTAGGGCTGTAAAACAGGGGGTAATAATTAAAAACCATTTGACATGATGCTTATCTTGATTAATCACAATAATTCACTATAAATCAGGGGTGGGCAAACTTTTTGACCTGCGGGACACAATTTCTCCTAAAATTGGACACGGGCCGAGTCAAGAGCAGAGAGATGGAGCGTTCGTGTAAGCTAAGATAAATGGCAAGTAAAAGTCATGTATCAAACCCAAAATACCAAATTTTTAATAGCCTATTATGTCATCTATTGGGAAAATGCAGGCATTGTAGGGAAAAGTTGGACGTTTAATAATAATATAAATAAATAATTTAATTTGGACAGGGATGGCGGGCCGCATTAAAAGGCTCAACGGGCTGCATGTGGCCCCCGGGCCTTAGTTTGCCCACCCCTGCAATAAATCAAAGTAGATCGTAATGAACAATCTATTAAGATGGAAAATTAAAAGAAAAATATCAAAACTTTTGCCAGATTTGAGTCATTACTATAGTATGGCAGTAGCTGATGCTAATAAGTGTCAGTGGAATTATAATGGTGTAATTGTGCAAGATATTTCCGTGATAGCGGGTCCACAATTTCCATCTCTCCCTGTCCTATGTATCTTCTATTTTGACTCCAACTACCTCCATGTCCTCCCTCACTGCATCCATCTATCTCCTCTTTGTCTCCTACCTGGTAGCTCCATCTCTAGGATCATTCTTCTACCAATGTATCCACTGTCCCTCCTCTGAACATCTCAACCTTGTCTTCTCTAGCTTTTTCTCCAAACCTTCCTGCTGTTTTGTCCCTCTAATCATGCCTTCAGGCTCTCTCTCTTATCTAAATCCAGTTCTCTCCCACGCCTGCAACTTGTCTGGCAATCTTGCCTAATTTCTCAGTCGTGCAACTCTTCTGGTGATCGGGTTGATTTTTGTCTCAGTTATGTGTCTTCCATCATAGTCTACACCATGTAACAACAGTCGTTTATTACTTCACAATCATTCAGACGTAATTCAAACATGTTTTAAATGTTGACAATCAACCAACCTCAGTCTGCCACACTACACAAGAACCAACCCAGACACATAGGGAGTAAACAACACAGAGCAACATGGCGGAATTGACAGATCAGATTGTCTATGTCTGCCAAGACATTTCCTTCCCTATCACATTTTCTTTTCCGTGTGTGTTCACAGAGTGGCACAAATTGACATTGGATTGGATGGCAATGGCAGCGACACATCATCAGTAGGGTAAAACTAACCTGTCTCACAACGGTCTAATCCCAGCTCACGTTCCCCATTGGTGGGTGAACAATCCAACGCTTGGTGAATTCTGACATTTTTGTTTCATCTATCATCTATCAGATAGCATCTGTGCATCTCCCACTACTGGCCTCTTCTTCTTCGTCCCCATCTTTACTTGCATCACATTACAAAATACAATACATTTGGGAGATGCTTTTATCTAAAGCATCCTCTAGTGCAGACCTGGGCAAACTAAGGCCCGGGGGCCGGTTGCGGCCCATTTGGCGTTTTAATCAGGCCCGCCAAACTTGTCTAAATTATACTGGTAATACTGTTAAATTAATATTATCCTTCTACTGTTTCCCTGCAAAGCCAGCATTTCCCCAATAGATGGTCTCAAAGAGGCTCAAAGCATTTCACCTTTATTCAATACTTTACTCATCATTTCTCTTAGTTCACGGAAAATACTCAATCTTTCCGATCCTGATCTGGCCCGCGACTCACATTTGGCCCGCGACTCACCTGTGGCCCGCGAGTCAAAATAATTGCCCAGGCCTGCTCTAGTGGCCTGACCTTCACTCACTATCCCTCACTTGGTTAATTAAATACCTATTTATTTGACAATTTGTTAATTATTATTATTTAATATTATAGACATATTTGTCTATATTTACATTTTTGTTGTTTAGATCTATATGTTATAGAATATTTCTGCCGTCCTGAACAAATTGTATTTTTATTACTTACATATTTCTGAAAAAAAAAACCAAAAACTCATTAAAGATCCTTTTGGATAAACAGATGCATCACATGGCAGATGTCTAAGCAACAATATTTATACCCCCTGATGCCACCCTCCTTTTATTTGGGCTGTGGACCAGTACTTAGAGACGCAGAGGACAGAGTATGATGGGCAGCCGGCCCACAGTCACAGCTGCCCTGCCGTCCTGTCAACACCACAGGAGCAGAAGTGGATTACAATGGTTTTTCATTCTCCTACCTGGAATGACCTCGAAAAGAAATTTCCCCCCTTCATCGCCGCTCGTGTGATGCTCCACAACTTTGTTACCGGGTAAGGAAATAGTTCCCTGTGGAGGAGCGAGAACAGAACAGAATTTAATAACGTTTCAGAAAAGTTTCAGCTTTTCTCACTGAATCTAATGGTGGAAGTTTTGTTTCGTGGAAAGTTTAAGATTCAGGATCCCAGGGATGGAAAGAAATCATGCATTTCCATAATTCAACACAAAATATATACGTCCGGATGGGGAACCGCACATCAGCTTCCTGATTACCACATGTTTAATGTGCAGCTCCTCGTTATACAATCAACTGCACATTGGCGAAGCAGACTGCACGGCAGATGCAGCTGCTGCACCATCGTACAGCAGCAGCAGTCAGCTGCCTGACAGGGCTTTATGAAAAATATGCTAAAAATACTGACATGTTTGACACAGTGTTTTTCTCTGTCATGTGCATCAGCATCTTCACCAGCTCAGGAGGAGTTTTTAGCAAAGCATCTGGATGATGCAGTTGGTACAACAATGTGACAGAGTGGACAAATAATGTAGCAGGGCTGACTCCCTGGTCCAGATCTGCCCACAGTGATACATCACCTGTATGACACAAGAGGGCAAAAAAAAAACAACTTTTCCTTAAATAACAGCAACAGCGTCATCATTTCCCAGAGTCAACACCATGACCTGACGCTAAAGTGCAGTGGGGCCTAGTGGAACCGGACTGGGGTTCACAGGACTCCAGGTTCAAATCCACCAACTGCCAAGTTACCACTGAGGTCCACTGAGCATGGCACCGTCCCCACTGCACTCCAGATGCTCCAAATGCAGAGATGACATAATGTTGTGTGCAGTGTGGATCGCAATGTCACAATAACAAGTTTGCTTTCCTTTCCTTTCCTTATCAATCATGACTGGTACTGTGGTACAATACTGAGCGATAGCATTAGAGATGAGCAACGTGGTACCAGTGGCTCTTGGACCACATGCTGGTTTAACTGTAACCTTCCCTTAGAACAGCATTATGAGTAAATAGCAGAAAGATCAGAAAGATTTAGAAAAATCAAAGATAATTTTGCACTTGCTTACAATTTCTTGCTTGTTTGCTAACCGCAAAACATAACTACGCCACAGCAATCTTATCTTGCGTCAATTTTGTTGTGTTCCCTCAATTTTCTTGTACCTTCCATTGTACAATGACAAAGGACTAGGGATGTCCGATAATATTGGCCTAGCGTTACTATTTGTCCAAAATCAGCAACATTGGAGTATCGTATCGGTATCGGTTTTTCCACCGATATTCAAAATACGATTCTGCAAAGCTTCAGTCTCCGCAAATATGCTCATGGAGTCCAGTGTTTGGACAATATCGGATATCGACAAATGTTAATATCGGACATCCCTACAAAAGACTATTCTATCTTAACATGAAACATGCGCAGTGTTGATAGATAGCTAGCTAGCTAGATGGGCACGCAGACAGATTGCTAGACAGAGATATTGATTGATTGACTGGTTGATTAGTAGATTAAGATAAGTTTATGAGAATTCTGGATTTTTGGCATCAGATCATTACTTGAAACTTTGGAGTCAATTCTTGACTCTTTAAGAGTCTAAAGGTTAATGGTTCCTCAGACCAGCTGAATAATTCAAAGGTTTGCTGTAAAATTAAAGGAAAAGGATTTAAAGGGGAAGAACATTCAACCCTAGGCCTCTTTTTAGTTTTACCAAAATACCATTTGGTCGCCACAAGTATTTCGCACGTGAAAAAAACCCCACTGTTCCTTTGATTAATCATGAGAAATCATTATCACCAGCAATCAAAACATTTTAATACCGTGAACCGACCACACGCTTAGAACTTCAGTAACTGCGTCTACGGCCAAGATGAAAACTACATCAAGTGCAGGTTTTCCTTCTTTTACCATAGCCTCTAACTTTATTTTAATTAGTGTGACTATAAAACACATTAGGACATAATGTTAATCATTAGTGCAATCAAACCATGGCTTTTTACTTGATTAACAACTCTACCCTTAAAACCTCAACACAGCATCTGACTGTCGTTAGGCTGCTCCGTATCTGGGTTAATGCTAACGAAGACAAGATGTGCACCGCTGGCAGCATCTGTAATAAAGACCTGCACTCAGGAACAGGAATCCCAGGGTCACTCTGGTTCCTTCCTGCTGCGTGAGCAGAGAGAGCTCTTTAACGAGCCAGAACCGTGACAACCAGGAAGTGAAACCTCAGTCTGAGGCCCAGGCCCGAGCGCTTTGAGGGAGGTTATAAAGATGGAAGTGACGTGCTGCAAGATGGAGCAGTGAGGTGCAGAGTGGACCCGTTTGATGTGGTTGTTTGGAGGAGAATGTGTTGGGCTTCAGTATCAAACACCAGTGTAGACTGACTGCAGAGAAACAGGAGATGACTGAGGGAAGAAAGCAGGCCTGTGTGATCCATCATGCTGGAAGACCGCAGCAGCATGGATACTACTCTCTTCCATTTCAAAGCCACAGCCACACTTTCCATACCGACGACCCCCGGGTGGTCTGTTGTTAGCTGCAGCAGGGCCGACACCGCAGGCAGTGGTAGAGTAACATTTACACAGTAAAGTGTGTGATCATCCAGCCAAGTCCCACACAGGAACAGTACCAAACCTGTTTGATAAATGTAGGGCAAGTGTATCAACCTCCCTGCACAGGGGTCTTTTACTAGTTTTACTAACAAAGGTTTAAAACACGTGGTGCTTGCTCTGAGTTGGCCCATGGGAAATGTCTCTGTCATTGGTGTGAACCTCCAGGGTTCACTTCTAGGGTGAGATCTAATCCCAGTTAGGGTGGTTGGTGCCTGCAAGTGGGCTCGCCATCTGCTGGGGTTGCTGGTGTGGTGCACTGAGATTTGAGTGGCGGTCATGGAGACTGCAGTAAACAAAAGTCGATGGATGTTTTAAACCAGCGTCCTCAAACTCAAATAAGTTGACGGCCACTGTCCCCCACTGTCATGTCGTCAAAGGGCCGCATTAGCAGTTAATGTTCAATTTAGAAGAAAATGTTTAATGTTTAAATTGAAATAAAAAAAGTTTCCAAATGTAATGTAACACTTCAGATGAGTCTTGTAATACTCACATTCATCCACAGAAGTGTCTACCACACTTTGACAGCATTGATTTGCAGTAGAATCCAATAAATCTTGTGGGCCCCACTAACATTCAACTTTCACATCAAGGTGGGGGCCACAAAATATCGCTCTACGGGCCACAAATGGCCCAAGGGCCGCAAGTTTGAGTCCCCTGTTTTAACAAATGTTGTACAAATGAGACAAGAGTTGCTACGTATGAATTACCTGGTATCGCAGCTTTAGTTCCTATTTGCATCAACATTTGTTGCCTAGGTTTTTGGTAAGACACATTGAATTTGTTTACATTGTGTGTAATGTAAATTGCAAAATGAATAAAATTGACTTGTGTTTGTGTTTTCAAATTATCAATCACCAATCAGACAATAACACAAAGTGGAAGGACAAAGGGCAGATTGATGGATGCAGTGAGGGAGGACATGGAGGTAGCTGGAGTCAGAGTATACAGAGGACAGGGAGAGATGGAAAATGTTGATGCCAAATACAAACTATCATTGGATTATTATCATTAAAAGATTCAGCTGATCTGTTAATATATAAACGAGAAATCTCATCTTTTCTTGTATTTCTAAAACCTCCAAGAAAAAGCCAGTGAGGTCTGTTTTCCTAAACTCACTGGGCCTTGCAACCTTGTTCCAACGCAATTTCATAATTTCCATTAACTGCAGCAACAGCTTTAATGACACCAATCCAATTATTTTTTCCTCTGCAAGAAAAAGTTTGACACATATTCACAAACATGACACGCAAGAGGCAGAGAGAAATCTGTCTGATGGCGGAGACAGCAGGAGGCTCAGGCTCTGGAGCAGCCACTCAGCTGGTTGTGGGAGGAGGACTTTTTCAGAGACAGATCCAACTGTCTGCTGATTGTGATTTCATCTTATGAATTTAAAAGAGCATTTCTTCCCTGTTCTGTAAGCTAAGTAGCAGATAAGGCTGAAAAGATGCAACTGCAGCCTTGACTCGAGTCACGCTGCGTGCTAATACTTTGTTGTTTTGGCAGAGCTTAATATGTGTGTTCGGACAGTGCTAAAGACTGTTGCCTAGGGACAACTTTGAGGGAATGATCAACTAAATACTGACTAGCAACAAAGAATACCATGTAAATTTTGTCAACTACCATCCTGTTAAGAGAAACTGAAGATAAATAACTTGGAATAAACAACAATAAACAAAAGGCGAAGCTCTCAATTTACCGGTCAATCTACGTTCCTACTCTCACCTATGGTCATGAACTTTGGGTCATGACCGAAAGAACGGATCCCGGATACAAGCGGCGGAAATGAGCTTTCTTTGCAGGGTGGTAGGGCGCTCCCTTAGAGATAAGGTGAGGAGCTCTGTCACCCGGGAGGAGCTCGGAGTAGAGCCATTGCTTCTCCACATCAAAAGGAGTCAGTTGAGGTGGCTTGGGCATCGGATGCCCCCTGGACGCCTCCCACGGGAGGTGTTTGGGTCATGTCCCACTGGGAGGAGACCCAGAGGAAGACCTAGGACACGCTGGAGCGACTATGGTGCCCGACTGGCCTGGGAACGCCTTGGGATCCCCCCAGACGCTTCCCCAAGGGAAGTGTCTAGGGAGAGGGAAGTTTGGGTATCCCTCCTCCGAATGTTGCCCCCGCGACCCGGCTCCGGATAAGCGTATGAAGATGGATGGATATATGAAGTTCTGCATCAAAGATGTACATCAAAGGTTTTACTTTTAAGGCCTTTTGCAGAAAACTAAAAACTGTGAAACACATTCATCCATCTTCTTCCGCTCATCCGGAGCTCTGCAGCGGGGACAGCATTCGCAGGAGGGATACCCAGACTTCCCTCTCCCTAGACCCTGTCTCTTATACACATCTAGATGTGTATAAGAGACAGGTATGGAACGTTTTCACGAGGAGCCGTCCAAGTCGTGAGTGAGTTTGATTTTGAGTAATAAAAACACAATTTTTATGATTAATGATGTTGAGATGTGTATAAGAGACAGCTAGGAGGAGACCCAGAGGAAGACCTAGGACACGCTGGAGCAACTATATTGCCCGGCTGGCCTGGGAACGCCTTGGGATTCCCCCAGACGAGCTTGAGGAAGTGTCTAGGGAGAGGGAAGTTTGGGTGTCCCTCCTCCGAATGTTGCCCCCGCGACTCGGCTCCGGATAAGCGGATGAAGATGGATGGATGGATGAACTTTTGCCGATATTGTCAAAACACTAAATTTTCCAATACCACTATTGTCAATACTGATATATATGCTGCTCTTTGCGCCTAAACCTGAGGTAAATATCTCACAACCCTATGTGTGATTCCATCAAACTCACAAAACTCAGACTTTGTGTTATCAAATGTTCATTATATGAGGAAAAACCAACATCGATTCTACCTATAACACAACCTTCTGCTACTACCAGACAATAACATTGGTTGTCATTGCTTGATATTATCGAAAATCCCTATAAATAACGTTGTATAAATAAGCAGTGTGATCGTACACACCAATGTGAGTATATTCCATGCTTAAACCCCGTTCCTGTCTATACTTATGTGCATTCAATAATACATGAAATAACAACAAATAAATAAAATAGAAATTATTCTAACATGTCATAAACTACGACTAAACTACTGTCTTAACCATTTCTCAGTCAGTCCAGAAATTTGACTGGCTTTTACGTTGAATTTGGGTAAGTTACCCAAGTTACCCAAACTGACCAAAGATAGAAACACAATTAGTTAATGTTGAAATTTTGCCTGTACTTAGTTGAGAGAATCCAGACACTTGTTTCAGGTAGAGCAGTTTAAAACATAAACTAACGTTGCTTCAACTACTCTCAGCACTGCTAACCAACAAACAGTTATTCAAATGCAGCTAGTTAGAATTGAAGTCGGAGGTGATGGATGGGGAATAACCACAGATCAATACTGACCTGGTGCTATGAATGAGTGAGAATAAAACTGACCACATGTCAGGTTGCCGGGAATTATTGTGGAGTGAATATTGATTTCAGATTGGCAACATATAATTTGTCACACAGCTGTCAATTAACCCTGATTTACTGGTGCGACAGATCATTTAGATGTTGATTTTATCACCAACTCGTTGCCTGTTTGCATCAATACGAAATGGCAGTGCTACCCCAGTGAGGTGACCTCACCAAGACCAGAAAAATGTAGGTTACAATACCAGATGAGCAGATGGATAAATGCATTGTGTTTGACCTGATTTTATTGGGATTATAAAATCAGGGCAAACACAATAAGTTTTGAAAACATATATCTTAGGTAGAGATGCACCGAGTGCAATATTCTTGGCCGATACCAATTCACGGTTTTAGAGGTCTGATCCGTTTTTTTCCGATACCGATTTTTTTCAAAATGACTGTAAAATGTATTGTAAAACTGATGAGGTATTGGGTGCCGTATTTCACCAGGTTTACGAAGCTTTTATCCTGTACCACGTTAAAAGGCTGGTCATCCAGTACCATGAGCTCCAAGGGTTGTTGTGGTTGCCAAGAATCCGGTCCATCCCTCCGCTTAGCTAAAATGCATGGTCACTTTAGTGCACCACAGGTCGATTGAGTGGTGCATCTCTGACCTTAGGTATGTTTCAAGGATTCAAGGATTCGAGGAACCTTTATTGTCATTGCAACACGATAGACATATGATGAACGAAATAAGATACTTGGATCCTGGATCGAGGTGAGGGGGAGAAGTAAAGGGAAGCGGAATAAGAGGAGAGGAGAAGAAAGAGAAGCGCCGTAATTTCCGGAGTATAAGCCGCAACTTTTGTCACACAATTTCAACCCTGCGGCTTATGCAGAGATGCGGCTAATGTATGCATTTTTTCTAACTGCTCGAACAGAAAAGGTGAGAGTGAGACAGGTGGTGTCCAGGTAGACGCAAGCCACAACCGCCAATAAACACCATAGAAGAAGAAGTTTTACGTACAGTAACACGCTTTGTACATGAATAAAATTAGCATAAACTGACCCTCATCATGGAAAATGCAAAAAGAATGCGGCACATGCGGCTTATAGTCCGGAAATTACGGTAATGCAGTGACAATTGCAGATTGTTGTGTTGGGGGGAGTGAGCGAGGCAACGAGAGCAGATCATATTGATAATTGTAGCATAATGCTGTGAGATATATATGAAAAAAACAACTAGTTTTACCTATATAACCAAAATCCGATCGCCCCAATTTCGTTGTACCCCCCAAGGTGCAATGACAATAAAGGACTATTCTATTCTATTCTACAATAACTGAGTTTTGACAAATTTTCTGGAATTGTACATGGGGTCCACAGATGTACCGCAGTTTTGGGAGCAATAGGCTGCATATATTGGTATCGGTTGATGCCGATGTATAATTCTATGGACTGTATAGTTGCAAACATCTTTAAAATACCCCTACATAAAGATGTAGGGCTATTTTAATATATATACACAGGCTTTTTTTGATTGCCCCTCAACTATTTTAATATATCTACGGTCATAAAACGCCAAACTCTTAGTCCTTCATTAAGGCAGAACCAATCACATAACCCACAGCTGTAACTGAATTACGTTCATTAAACTTTAGTACTCCAGTCCACCGTAACAGAGTGTAAAAAGATGACGACGCCTACCATTAACTTTAAACCGTACTCTGCAGGTAGAGGGGAAAAGTTGCCGTTAACGTAACAATCTACTGTAGCGAGAACATGACTCTGCAGGCACTTAATGACAGAGCAGCCGTTCCAGTCAATAAACAGTGCCGTAAAACAGAGCTCCAAGCTGAGCGGTTCAACTTCTCACCAACACTTTGTGAATGAATCACTGATACGTCAACATTTAACATCCCCATCACATAAAGATCTCCGAATCTATGTCACTAACTACAAACTCTAATGTTGTCCCATTTTGGCAACACAATCTAGGACAGGGACACCAAGTACAGACGCAGACAACAGGCACAATAAGAGTGCAGAGTCAGTGAGACGGACCAAATCTGTCAAAACCCACAGAATTACTCAAGAAAAACTCGACAAAAAGTAACAAAGCCTGCAGTGATCTTGGAGCTGGAAAGCACACAATGTCCTGTCACTTTCTTTCAGGAATACCTGTCACTGCAGCTGTCAGTGCAAAAGTGAAAAAGCTTTTATCCGCAGCCTGGTAGCGCTAGCGTTACATGTATTTGGTTTCACACAGAATCATCTGTCAGAAACAGGGCCAGTCAGAAGAAAACCAGCGTCACATCAGGCGAGTGTTTGGAAGAAATCTTCAAAAAAAAAAACTCTGATACTTGTAACTCACTTACGGTGTCTATAACAAATGAGTTACACATGAGTGTGTTTCTTTTTTTTTTACAACCCACTAGGTGGAAGCAATTATGCTAAAATATGATAATTGCAGTCGTATTAAAGATTGATGGAAAGAGTTTTTGGCAGGTTGGACAAGTAATACTTAAAGGAGAAAAATAGAACTTGAGCAGAAAGTATATATTTATAATAAATTCACCTGTTAGAGGACTCTAAACGTCTAGGGCAGGGTTTCAAACATATGGCCTGCGAGCTAAAACTGGCCCTTTAGGGGCTCTAATCCGGTCCAATTGAAATGTTTGAAAAATCCACAAATTTGTCAAAACATGTTCTACTAAATATTAACATTTTTATTGTAATTGTATTTATTTGCATTACAACAACGGGGTTTTACAGTCCTGCAATGGACTTACAGTGGTGGGAAAAAATTTTCAACGAGATTTGTTGAAGAGAACTATATTTTCACATTAATTTAGCTTGGTTACGTTTAAGTAAGTAAAAAATATATAGTTTGTATTTTTTTTTGTTGCGACAAATCATATTGCGAGCCTTCCTATGGGTGATGAGCCCACAAGAAGTTGTGTGGGTCGGGACGGTGCTATGCAACCTGGCAGCTGGGGGATTCGAACCTGAAGCCTTACAGACCCAAGTAGGCTTCTTTAACCACTAGGCCACCACTACCGACATTTTTCCATCACTGTATTGCTGTGATTGGTGCCCGCCAGTGGGCTGAACCACCTCAGAAAGGTTCACAAGTGGCTGCTGTGGTGCAGTGTGATTTGCGTTGTGGACTTGGTAGGGACACCAATCCCTGGTTAGTAATGGATGAGCGCAAAAAGATTGATACATGTTTGACACCGTGGGTCTAGAGATTATTCGGCAGAGATTTTACTCATAATTACTTTGCTCACTGTTATATCTCGTCAGTTACGTTCAGCTGGTCCAGGTCCAAATATCTATAACAGCACAGTCACTTTTATTTATTTAGAAATAATACAGTGACCCTCGATGGCTGTCTTTACAGCCTCAAGTTCAGACCGAACATGAGCGTCCGTCGTCCACGTGAAGGCTGTGTTTTATTAGGGGATGGACCAGTAAAATGAAACGTCTCCCACAGACAGCCTGGAGTCTCACATGATAAACATCCCCGAGGCTCGGAGAGATAACTGGCTGCCAAAAAAGGCGCCCTGCAATAAAACCCTGATATAGTGTACAGGGCCGGGAAATAATGATATGATGACATTTAGTCTGCCCTCGTCAAATGAATGACAGCAGCTGAAACAAGGTTGGCAGGTCGTCGCTCTCTCCTGGGCGACCACTGTGAACACAACACAACATAAAAGTGACATGAAATAAGAGGAGACATAAACTGGAGTAAATTAAAGCATAAACATTAAATGTTGACAATCTGCTGTGGTCAGAGGCCCGAGGTCGGCGCCCTGAGTAACCATGACTGTGGTCTGTTTTCATGACTACACACATCCAAAGCATCTTTGGATTAAATGTATCCAAAGTTTAGGATCTCAACAGGTTATCAGATTATTTATTACCACAGAGGTTTACGCGCCATAGATTTCCAGATTGCCTGACCAGGCCTCAGCCCTCTAGCTGAGGCAGGGCCTCGGCGCTCCGACTTGGTCAAGGGGACCTAATGTTCCGATAGGGGTCCAGTTTTATGACACCATTTTGCAAAGTGCAGAGATTTATAGCTTTAATAAAAACACATTCTCCAGACCCGGCCCCTGTTTGTATCAACAGCAGTGGCATTTTTCTTAGCATCGAAATTAATATCATATACTAGACATGAGAGATTTAGTGGTATCTCTCTCTAACAAAAGTAATATAAGAAAGAATTCATGTAAAAAACAACTGTTTAAAAGTCACATTGTTGACCTTTCTTGCTGAAAATCACAGCTTTTTTAACTTTTTATGGCTGCGTTTTGTCTCCAAATATTTCTTTCTCGACATTTATTAAAGAATTATTTCCAAATTAAACATACAGCTAAAGTAAGGAGATTTATTGTTTAAATTATTATTACAGAATTTATCTTCTTTTCCTTTCCTTTGTCCTTTTCTCAGGGGTTGCCATAGCGAGTCAACAATCTCCCCCTGTCCTCTGTATCCTCAACTCTATCTCCAACTACCTCCATGTCCTCCCTCACTGCATCCATCAATCGTCTCTTTGTCTCCTACCTGGTAGCTCCATCTCTAGGATCATTCTTCCACCAATGTATCCACTGTCCCCTCCTCTGAACATGTCCAAACCGTCTCAATCTGTCTTCTCTAGCTTTTTCTACAAACCTCCCTGTCTGTGTTGTCCCTCTAATCACCTCATTCCTGATCCTGTCCATCCTTGTCTCTCCTAAAGAGAATCTCAGCATCTTTTACTGCTCCACCTCCAGCTCTGTCTCTGTCTCTTGTCCTCTGTCTACTCCTAGTGTTTCTAACCCATCTATCATGGCTGGTCTCACAACTGACCTTTCCCTTCACCTTAGCAGACTCTCTTCTCTCATGTATTACAGAATACATCTACTGCACTTATATTGTACACTGTAGTGGAGTCGAAACCCGAAGTCCTGCTTCCTTCCCTGTGAGGCCACCCCTGCTGTCCACCTGTTGTTAATCACAGCTTTAAATGATTCAAACTTTGTTTCTCCCTTTTTCCAACTAACACGGTGGCGAACAGCTAGTGCAGAATGATCGATCCCACAGATCAGTCCTTTTCAGCCCGTAGATGTTTCGCCGGGCTTGATCTCGTAACCATGGAGACTATTTCAGCCCCGGTTTACTTGTCTCAGATGACAAGTGACACTTGTGGTAGTTGTCTGCAGCTGGAGTGCTGTTGCCTCAAGGTTAGATGTGTTCGATGACGCTCTTCAAAATATTTTGGTTTGACCTCATATCATCCCAATACTTTCAATCTGGCTAATAACAGGGTTTTCAATGTTCTCGAAATATTACTTTGAGTCTCACTTGTCAGTTCACCTTGTTTATTCGTCCTTCTGTGTCTGGTCCAGAACTGACCCCAGAATACTTCACCATGTCTGTATGCTCAAATGAATTCAGATCATCCAAATAATTATCTGAAGCTTTTACTGAGGCATTTCTAATTAATCCTAATAATAATCCTGAAAAATAATATTTCTTCAATCTCCTCTTTGTCTCCTACCTGGTAGCTCCATCTCTTGGATCATTCTTCTACCAATGTATCCACTGTCCCTCCTCTGAACATGTCCAAACCATCTCAATCTGTCTAGAACAGAGTTCTATTAAATGTCCCGGTGATTTATATCTCAAATAAAAAAGCGCTTGCTTTTTAGAGTTACGGCTGCTTAGTCGCTTCGATACAGCAACAACAACATTTGGCCTATTTTGCCTCTAAAGAGCAGGGGAAAAAAAACAAACCATGAAGACAATCATTTATAGCTCCAGCAGACATCGAGCAACATCAGCGTTTATTTTTGAGTCATGCTTCTGGCCACCTGGGAAATTATATCTGCCTGTAAATGTAAATGCTGCTGACCGGGCTACTCGTTTTTTACTATTCGGTTTGTTGTTAAAAAAATTGGTGAGCACTTTTCCCTTTTTGCTGTGGATTAAGTTCTTCTCCTTTCAGCTTGTCCCTTTTTCAGGAGTTGCCACAGAGAGTCAACAATTTCCATCTCACCCTGTCCTCTGTATCTTCAACTCTAACTCCAACTACCTCCATGTCCTCCCTCACTGCATCCATCAATCTCCTCTTTGTCTCCTACCTGGTAGCTCCATCTCTGGGATCATTTTTTCTACCAATGTATCCACTGTCCCTCTTCTGAACATGTCCAAACCATCTCAATTTGTCTTCTCTAGCTTTTTCTCCAAACCTTCCTGTCTGTGTTGTCCCTCTAAGCCCCAGCATCTTTAACCTGTTGTGGTTGAAGTCGTTGTTACGTAAAAAAGCGGAGACATTTCCTCGTCAGCTCTTGTACAACTCCATGGTTGGACGATAAGTTTCTGCAAAGTCCTCGTTACGTGCAAATGTCCACGTATTGATTTCATCTCCTTACTTTTCCCTTTGGCTGTACCTCAAACATCCATTAATCTTTAATCACTCTGACTCTCGCACATGTAGCTAATTTTAATGGAACTATTTCAAAACCAGACCAAGACACTGCCTGTGGGATACCAGCTGAAAACCAGCTGCGTGAGAGATCTCGACGTGCTCCGTCCGACTCTCTGCACCAGCTGCACGCTCAGATCTTGTAAGGAAACGCATCGGCCTAGCGGTGCGAATACCACAATGCACCTGCGCGTACTCAAAATTTATTACAGTGCCCTGTTACCACCTGAGGTACTGGAGACAGAGGAGGGAGAAAATAGAACTCGCATGAACTTGTTACGTGTCCGGAGAGAATTAACAGACGTTCTCATCCATCACTGCTGAGCTTATTAGACATGCAGTCACCGGAAGTGGCGGTGGAGAGCAGTGGGATATTTAATGTCTGCCATCAGTTGGTTATGTTAATGTTAACTTTTATTGTCTCTGCAGACTTTGTCTGTTTTGTCTGTCAGCCACTCCCAGCATCTACACTTGTTTTTCTCTTATTTGTGAAACTAGAGATGAAAAGGAACTCATTTACGGTTGGCTAAAGGGAAACATCTGTGCAGAGTGTTAAGTGCAGGTGTTATAGAACACTTCCTTTATTACACTTGTGATCACCACATACCAGATCTACACCGTACGTGCCGAGACTACTACGTGGGTTTAGATAAAGAATGATAGTGGAAAAAAAAAAACTTTAATACTTGATACTAGACTCCTACAATATTAAATTCTATTGACCTATAGTGCGGGGGTTTGCAAAAATGTGTAGTAGAGGACCAAAACAAACAGTGGGTCCAACTGGAAAGATGAAAATGTATTTATGTCCAGACCAAGACATAATGTTGCCTCCCCCTTGAAAAAAGAAGTGAAAACTCTAAAGTGGAGCTACAATGTAAATAACTGTAGTATATATTTTTTTTCTGTTTTGGCGAAAATTTAACTTGTGTTTTGACAAGTTCCCCATAAGCTGGGCAAACACTGTGACTTTTTTCAATTGCATCATCCATCTGCTGCTCATACTTGTTTACTCGTCTTCTCCTACGCTTCTGCAGTGAGACAGGTTGAGGTAAAAATTGGAGGTTAATCAGTTTTATTTCAACAATGTTTGATTTTCATCAGATGGATCTGAAGGTGGTTAGGAGACTATATGGAGGTAATGATTGCATGTATACTACACCAGTGGTTCTCAACCACTGGGCCGGGGACCGGTACCGGTCCGTCAGTGGGGCTAGGTGGGCCCTACCTGTCCATTACTCATTACTTTATCCAAACCCATATTCTTAACAAATGTGTATAAGAGACAGATATTTAATGTCTGCCATTAGGCAATCAGTTGGTTATGTTAATGTTAACTTTTATTGTCTCTGCAGACTTTGTCTGTTTTGTCTGTCAGCCACTCCCAGCATCTACACTTGTTTTTCTCTTATTTGTGAAACTAGAGATGAAAAGGAAATCATTTACGGTTGGCTAAAGGGAAACATCTGTGCAGAGTGTTAAGTGCAGGTGTTATAGAACACTTCCTTTATTACAGTTGTGATCACCACATACCAGATCTACACCGTACGTGCCGAGACTACTACGTGGGTTTAGATAAAGAATGATAGTGGAAAAAAAAAAAAAACTTTAATACTTGATACTAGACTCCTACAATATTAAATTCTATTGACCTATAGTGCGGGGGTTTGCACAAATGTGTAGTAGAGGACCAAAACAAACAGTGGGTCCAACTGGAAAGATGAAAATGTATTTACGTCCAGACCAGGACATAAAGTTGCCTCCCCCTTGAAAAAAGAAGTGAAAACTCTAGAGTGGAGCTACAATGTAAATAACTGTAGTATATATTTTTTTTCTGTTTGGGGTGAAAATTTAACTTGTGTTTTGACAAGTTCCCCATAAGCTGGGCAAACACTGTGACTTTTTTCAATTGCATCGTCCATCTGCTGCTCATACTTGTTTACTCGTCTTCTCCTACGCTTCTGCAGTGAGACAGGCTGAGGTAAAAATTGGAGGTTAATCAGTTTTATTTCAACAATGTTTGATTTTCATCTGATCGATCTGAAGGTGGTTAGGAGACTACATGGAGGTAATGGTTGCATGTACACTACACCAGTGGTCCTCAACCACTGGGCCGGGGACCAGTACTGGTCCGTGGGTGAATTGGTGTCGGCCCGCAGAGAAATAATGTTTCCTTTTGGTCCCATCTGTCTATTACTTCCACTTGATCCATACCCATATCAACAAAAGAACTGACCAATAGAATG
>JAFBJS010002709.1:24149-50052 GCA_016785265.1 Paraplagusia blochii | reverse complement strand
GAATGGCTAGGATTCCATCATCAATAATGCAACTATATTTGATTAGGAAATATTTTCTCAGTGAAGACAACAACAATAAACTCAAAATGACGCAATGTCATTGATACAAGATTCTAACTTTTTATACCAGTCTGGTAGGAGAAAATTATAGGCTGGGTGCACCCTAGAGAAATCCTTGTTGTGCCCATGCACAGTTAATTGGGGTAGGAAGAATTTATAGGTAGGAAAATATTTCAGAACACCGGAAATTTCATTTTATTAAGGCATATTTATCTGCCACAACTTAACAACCGGTCCGTGAAAATGGTACGAGACATTTAACTGGTCCGTGGCGCAAAAAAAGGTAAACAACAAAAGATCTTTCGAGCTCTAAGAAGAAGTCCAGTTGCTTACAACTAAACTCTTTGGACATTTGACCTGGATGAATGAGGACCTAACTACTAATACTACCAACTGTGTACCACCACGAAAATATATTTGTTTTATATTTGTACACAAGCTGGAACTGGCATTTGGTGTTTTTAACTTTGCTATTGCTCATTAAGTACAGGTATAAGCATTGCCATGGCAACAAGTGTTGCAAAAAGTGGGGAAATCTGTCCTAGTATTTTGAAGACTTTTGGTATCAGTAGTTTTAAACTGAATGTCCTTCAATACATATTATTTAATAATGTAAAGACAATGCACCAGACTGAAAACTTTGCATAATATTAGCATTTTCCACTAATGACATTTTCTTTTATTTCCATGAAGCGAAATCAAAGCAGGACAGATCTAACGTTGTGAATTAACAGACAACTCTGTCTCCATTTCTTTCCGTTAAATGTCAAGGTCAAACATTTTCCGGCTCGTGCAGAGAAAACAAAGGATTTTAGTGCGTTATTGCCATCTTGAATTATTGATTTAATGCGCTTTCTCATTAAAGTCAACTGCTCTTCTTCAGATCATTTCGTCCCACCGTCTCCCACCATGAATAACAATGAACTAACTTGTTGTGGACAGAATTGTAATGGGCCCTTCCATTCCTAAATACATGAAGATATTAGGTACTTCCGCTAAGTATTCATTATCGTACCCACTTATACAGTATCATGCCTCAATACTTTCCTCGCATCCAACAAAAGGGACTTGAGTTACAATACAGAAATGTCGTTTTCCTGCTGGAAGAACCGCGTCTTTGTTTACGGCCTGGTCAGATGAAATCTGAGTGCACGTTTGCGTAATGTGCGCTTCTGAGAATGCCACCGCGTAAATGCGCGCCTGTGTGTATGCGTGTGCATACGTCGTCACTGACATGTGTGGGCAGGCAGATGGCGTGTTGACGCTGAGCCCGCACGTGCCATACCCTAATGCGTGCTTTCCACTGACCCTTCACCTCAATTTAACTTCATTCTTTGGATTCCAAGCGTCGCTCCGTGAGGTATGGCACCACTGTTCAGGAGACAACGGGGCCCCCTGTATGGACAGTGTTAACATGGACGTTTGTTGAATAACATATACAAAACACCAGAGCAAAGTTTTCCATTTTGGAGGACTCCTTGGACAAGGCCGGTCATTGAACTGGTTCAACAGCCTGTTTCTGGAGTCATATTGATCCTTTTAAAGTATTGCTTTCACTTCCTGATTCTGGCCACAAGGATTGCACCTAAAAACCATCGATTTTACACTACAGTCATTCTTGTAAAGAAACCCCTGCTGGAAATAGCAGTTCCGTGATAGCTACACATGAGGGCTAGTCAGTGATACAAGGGGATATACCGTCCCAGTCGCATCTTGTGATTTATTGAATACAATCTTTTACACATTTGATATGTTGTTAGCAACTGTTCAACACAAAGTATCTCAAACTATACATGTTCAAGGGTCTATGGCAGGGTTAGCAAACGTTTGGATTGGTGGGCCCCAATTAGTCCAAAAATTGGATACGGGGGCCGTGTCCAGAGCAGTGTAGAACCTAAAATCCTACTTTTCTAATACTCTTAATGTCATCTACTGGGGAAACGCAGCATTGCAGGGAAGGGCAGAAGTACTAAGATAATAGAAATAATTATTTAATTTGGACAAGTTAAAAGATTCTGAGGGAGTTAAAAGATGCTGAGGTTCTCTTTAGGGAAGGTTTGGAGAAAAAGCTAGAGAAGACAGATTGAGATGGTTTGGACATGTTCAGAGGAGGGACAGTGGATTCATTGGTAGAAGAATGATCCTAGAGATGGAGCTGCCAGGTAGGAGACAAAGATGAGATTGATGGATTTAGTAAAGTAGTTGGAGTTAGAGTTGAGGACATTGGAAATTGTTGACTAACATTTCATTTAGACACTAAGGAACCATATTACTTGGAAAAAGGTAGCATTGTAATTGTAATGAGGACACCTGGTACATCTGGTGTACCCTTACAATTGGATGGGTCTGCGCTCCAGTTTTTGTTTACTGGCCATGTCTTAGCTGTCTCATCACTGTTGGCGTCAGCGTTGCCCTGAGCAACGGAGAAGGGCAGATGTTGGTGCTTCCTCAGAAGAGGCAGTAATTAGGCTAATGTGACAGAAGACAAATGGGAGACTTCAGGGGAGACGACGGAACAAATTAATTGCCGATCTTAATACGGCCTCGCACCTCCTCATCAGGAGGTCACGGATGTTTAACTCCTTCATGCTGCCTTAACACAAACGAATGTCCACCTGTCTGCGTGTTGACGCTCGATCTTGAACGGCAGTTGTGGCCGTTGCCAAAGGACTGTGTCATGTTTCTTTCCGTTTGGTGTTCATTCACTCAAATTGTTGGAAACTGAACTAGTTATTCAGTTCTCTGCTGGGTACTGTGCATCTTGTTAAGGTTTTTTTCTTTTTTTTTTCTTCTTTTTGTGCCGTTTCCTGCTGTTCCCTCTTTGAAGGTCATGGAGATTTAAAGACTTTGAATACACTTCTCAGAGCCTGACCTACTTTTATTGAATTCCCCGTTCTATGCAAAAAGTAGCAGCTTTAGGTATTTGAAATTTATGTTGGCATCGTTACAGAAGTGGGTTAGGAGAGGAAAGTTGTTAAAACACATAGAGGATTACAGGGATTCACAGGTAGAGCAGCCTGTACTGTAGAGACTCTGATGGATAATTATGCCGGGCAGATAAATATAGTTGGCAGAAAGTGTAAAAGAGAAACTAATTGTTTCTTGTCAAATGATGAGAAAGTACTGCTGGATGTTTGCATCACTCCCTCAGGACTTTCAGCTTCCATAGTGAGTAAAAAGCCACCCTCAAGATGTTTGTCTTTAACCGGAGCTGCACAGAGACAGAGCGGAGAAAAGAAAGCTCCGTTCTCAGAGTGTGGACATCTGCCCACATTCAGGTCTGGTGCATTAACCTCCCGAGACTTCTGCTGCTGATGTGGCTTAGGTTTGGCTGAGTGGAGATTGCTGGGAAGGAGGCCAGAATGAAGAGTGTAGGCAGAAGACTACAATTGGGCTCATTCTTTTTCCCACAGAAAACTGTGAGATATTGATTAACAGCAACAGATATTTGAAAATATTTGCGTTTTTTTTTTTTTTTTTTTAGATGAGAGTTTTTGGGGGCGTGATGGAACAATGAGGAATCTCTCTGGATTGTGAAAGGAATAAGCTGTGGAAGAAAATACAAAAATAAAAATGGAATAGTATGGGTTGTTGATACTTTTGAAATACTTATAAGGGTCTATGTTACATTCATGAACATCCGAGTCTCCTTTGTGGAAACTTACTTTGTAGGAGAAAGAAAGAACATAATGGACAACAACAAAATAAAAGTTCTCGGATTAGGACTCTAAGTCCTAATCTTTGATTGTTTTATGTTGCTTTCAACATAATCATTTCTAATCCTGGCCTGAATAAGGAAAAAAAAACAAAATATTAGCTGTTTATTGAGACGGTTTGAGCAAAAGTAGCGGAACTTCCCCCAACTTTCTGTCTTCTGATTAATCTGGTAAGTAACAATACCAGAACTGACTGTTAAGACTTCATGAAGTAGAATTCAGTTGAATCGTTCACCCACTAATAGGGAACATAAGCTGGGTTTAGACCAGGGGTCTCAAACTTGCGGCCCGTGGGCCATTTGTGGTCCATGGAGCAAAATTTTGTGGCCCACAAGATTTATAGAAGGATTCTACTGCAAGTCAATACTAAAAAAAGTTGTTTTTTTGGATGCACTCAGTAGTAGACACTGCTGTGGATGAATGTGAGGATTGCTATTACAGGGGGAACAAGATTTTTTTATTTCGTTTTCACCTTTTATTTTCTTATGTATTGAACTTTATTTGGCATTGAGTTTAATACCGTAATAGGAGGTTCACTTTACCCTACTGATGATGTCATCGCAATAGTAATCCTGCTCAATATTCTTTTTTGGGGTTTTTTTCTATCTGAGAAACATGTCTCACCACCTAAAGAGATAATTAAATACAATTATTAATCCTTTACCAATGAAGTTCGATCACAGTTGTCTATTTAGTTGAACAGCCAACGTCAGCAGTCATGAGACAAAATCCGGTTAATTCTCAGGGTTTTTCGGTGACACTAATATGTTTGGTAAATTTTTAACCTCTAGTATAACCTTTTCTTTATCAGTTAACCTTGTCCATCAGTTAAGACTGGGTTAGAACTCACGACCGACTTTAAGTTAGACATTAGCATCACTCCTTTGCACCATGACAGCATTTAACAGTGTTAATGTATGGGGATTTATTTATTTAGTAAAACATATTTAAATATAAACATATGTTTGCAAAATAGTAAAAAAAAATCTGACAAAAGAAGTATTGTAAACATTGTAGTTTGTCAACAACGAGTTTGTCTGACTGACACATTTCGCATTCCCGGTGAAGCTCCGCTAAAACCCTTCAAACTGTATCTCAATGCTGTGAATTTGACCAAGATATAGAAAATGAAATTAGCATTTGATATTTATATTAAAAATCCAATCAAATAAAAATCAATAACTTGTCAAAAAAAATCCTACAAACATCACTACGTTACGTTGTCAACATCTTTAAAGAACTTCTCGTAATCTTTCACATCCTGTCCACTCCTTTCCTGGACGTCCATGAATCTCTGCTAGTGTTTACTCGGACAAGGAGTTGCTCAGTTTCCTCACAAACATGCGGCCTTCCCAAAATGAACTATTCTTGTGGAATTAATCATACGTCCCAGCTCCTCCACATTTCACTGATTTTTAAGCCTGGCTACATCTTTGTTCACTCCACACATGCTCAGTGAGGGACGCTGCCTGGTTACAGTAACGTTAGAGACGGCCTTATTAGCTGCATTACTCATTGTCTCCCCTTTTCTTTCAACGTGACTTTTCTGTCTGGGCTCCAGTGGAAACAACCCAACAACGATGCGCTTTGACTTGGAGCAGTCAAAACAACCAGACTCCGTTGAAGTTGGACCTTTCTTTGGACGTTGGATTCCCTGTTCTCTGTCCATGGTCTCAGAGGAGCAGCACCATCACACAAAGTGACATGATTGTTTAAAGTGAGCCGATGATTGAGAATGACCTCAGAACTGTCCATTTTCCACATGTATTTAATAAGACTATTTTTATTTAATGAGTTTCGAGCTGGAAGATTATACATTTCATCTTTAGTCAAAAAAAAAACTAGTAGTGATTTCAAAACGACTCCAAAATGGATATAGGGGGCGCTTTTCCTTCGAACGACAAATGGAATTCAATTCTAGTGAGTTGTATTCTGTAAAAACAATGAAGATCATATTAAATTGAGATTTACTTTAGATACAGTTATCTTTGTGAACCCACAGCTGTCATAAATTTATGTCCCCTAGAGGGTCCCGCCCCTGTGTTTCAGAATCACTGCATGAAATAAGCCACTAAATATTTTCATAGACAGATTTTAACTCAAGATTTGAAATACTTTTCAGTCCATTCTGTGTCAGTTAGTAATAGTTAAGTTATTCCACTCATTAGGTCCAGACGGGTTCACCAAATAATGCATGGTTTGCCTTAACCAGTACCTACTGTATAGTCCAGACAAGGGCAAACTGAGGCCTGGGGGCCAAAAATGGCCCGTTTGGCTTTTCAATCCGGTCCATCAACTTGTCCAAATTACAGAATTATTGATATTTTAATTGCAAACAAGCGCTCCATCTATCTTAGGACCCATTTTAAGTCTAAAAGTTAGCCCACACCTGGTAAAGTCCTACTACTAGAACACAGTGAAGTATGTGGTATTTACTACTACATTTTTCCAAGCTGCGCAGTAATGAAATTTTACAGTGCTTGAGTGAATTTACGGAGTTCCTTTCCACCATTGTGGTGAACCTCTTTCACCAGAGTTTCCAGTTTTGGACGCTTGAACAGCTCGTCCCCGATTAAATAGATTCTTCTGATTAGGAGGACAAGTGTTCAAATGTGCTGTGACAGTTCTCTCCCCAAACTAAGTGATCACTGGGCAATTCTTTTGAGCCTGTGTTGCTATGCTTTCAAGATCAATTAGGATTAGAGTGTGTGTGGTGTCCGTGCCCTTACCAGGGCTTTGGTCTCCTCTTCATCCTTGTAGTAGTACAGCTGATCTCCTCGCAGCACAAACCAGCGGCTGTGCCAGGTCTTCACAAAACCCCCTTGCTTCCTGAGCCACCCGCATCTGATGACATTGGGCCGACCCTGCCGCTGCCGGTCGGCGCCAGCTGCACCTGCACTATGCTGGGGACTGCTGTGTGACACGCACTGGTCGTCCATCCCAGCCACGTTAACCTGCAGGAGGGAATCAGGAAAGTTTAGAACGTTGATGAAGTTGTAGACCAAACTTGTTATGCATTCATCTTCTTCTGCTTGTTGCTGGAACAGCTGGTGCCAACCAAATCACATTGCACCATATTGTGAGCCTCCCTGTGGGTGGTGAGCCCACAAGAAGTTATGTGGGTCAGGACGGTGCTATGCTCAGAGCACCTCAGTGGCAACCAGGCAGCTGGTGGATTCGAACCTGAAGCCCTGCTGACCCAGGTCTGCTCCCGCAACCACTAGGCCACCACTGCCGACCCAAACAAATGTTTATGTTTTCCCATCTCTCAAAGGAATTCTTCATATAAAAACAAACTTCAGTTATGTATAAACACTGAATATGGAACAACAAAAGCTTGATATTCTAAACACATGACACAAATAAATATTATTTGTCTTTATTTAGTCTCTTTTATGTATTTTTCCGGTTCCTTTTTAATGTAAATCTTTTTTAAGGGCCACAGCACATGCATTTTTAATACAAGAAATCTTGCCAGTCTAGAGGTAAACACAAAAAGACCTACATAAGTACACATTTGATATGATCTCATGGGCCAAATATATTTAAAATGTGGGCCAAATTTGGCCCGCGGGCCTGAGTTTGACAGTTGTGAGACAGAAAAACCTTTGTTAAACTACAGGACTGTGTCCTTTGGTAATGAACCAGGATGAACCACATTTTATTGAGTTCACTTATTCTCTCCTTCGTGGAATGATGCTTCTGGTTTTCCGGAACCATTGTCTCCACAAAGACACCACACCAATGTGTCTATCTTGGAGATGTCTTATTTTGATGCCCTGTTTAAACTTGTTGTGCTGTTTTTGTACTTGTTGGGTTCTGATGGCTGAGAACAGCCAGCCCTTTAACAGGAATGTCTGGCCCATTCGCTGTGGTTTGTCTTTCACGGAGTGCTATGGAATTCAAGCCAGAAAATGCGGAGTGCTGCAAGGAGACAATGGCAAAAGGGAAAATGTGGGAGGACGGGAGAAATCTGTAGACCAGATAACAAGACCTCAAACAAACCCTTCCATTAAAACTGTATATTTTCTCCATTCTTCTATCCTATACTTCCTCGTCCCTTTGTCGCCCCCTATCACCACCTAACTAGACCACTAATTCTCTGAAGGATCCCTTCATGCATGCAATAACCCATTCAATAACCCAAACAACCCATGTGTCATTCCGTCACACACAGCTATTGTTAAATCCTGCATCAGTCAATCCCATATCTGCTGTCGACTGTGACTGCGGCTGCATTAGCTTGTCATCACTGGCTCTGGTGGAGCTTGGCTTGGTGGAGGTCCAACTGGCCTACAGGTCCAGATGAGGACCAGATGAGGACCAGATGTCCTCATAGTGTGGCAGTAGTTCATGGAATAGTGCAGTAAGTGTGACAGGGCTGCTGTGTTGATTTGTAGGCTTGGTTGGTCCAATGCACACATTCCAGGTTAAAATGTCCTGCATGCATGTGGCTTGCAGCAACATGCTCTCACCTTCACATTCCTATCAGAAAACAGATTATTTTACCCACTCAGGGCAGTTAGCTGCTTCTCACTAAGAGAGCAAAGGGTATAGACTATATTTTACGATGTCGATTAACAATTGTATTATTTGTCCCAGGGGAATTCCTTTGTAACATTAAGTTTAACCGCAGAGGCAGCCATGTTACCGCACTGTTGTCATCAATCAGCTTCTCGATTGGTCTGGCACAATTACATATCGGTGATTGTGCCACTGCTAGCAAACCAAAATCTAATAGCGCCAAGTAAGCTAGTTCTGCATAAAATGCCTTTCCATAAAATATGGACAGTATTTTTTTTTTACAATCAACCTATTGGCATAAACTTATTGTAACTTTTTCATGAACTTAACATTGTGTAATTTGATGTTGCGGTGAGATTAAAGGATTATACTGTTCCCTTTACAGTCTTTACAACTCCTTTCATAAACATGGGTGCAGCCATCTTGTGGAAAATGTAACTCTAATACTCGTGTTGTAATGTAAAAAATTAAGAAAAAAAAAATGTCAGCAGAAACAAACATGAAAACCCCATAAAATATACACATAATTTTCTTTTTTGCCTATTTGGACAAACTGGATGGAAGTTTTTTTTTTTGGAAAGTCTGTACTCACTGAAAACCAGTTGTCATCAAACCATAATGTCTGCTGTTAATAATTTCCATTAACTAAGTATATGCGGTACAGCTAGTTTCTCTATGAGCCGTGTTGGCCTAGTGGGGGCCACTGCCCCTAGTGGTTAAGGGGCAGTAGTGAAGATCCGGATTGGGGTCCGAAGGGCTCCATGTTCGAATCCACCAACAGCCAGGTTATCACTGAGGTCCACTGAGCATGGCACCGTCCCCACTCACTGCACCCCGGGTGCTCAAAGCTGCCCACTGACAAATTTCGTTTTGTGTAGTGGAGTGAATCACAATGTCACAATCACAAGGAGTTTGCTCTCCTTCCGTTCCTTCCTGCTTAAAACGTTAAAAATGTGAGTGTTCTAAGGATCTGACTGAGAAAATGCATCATTTACCATGACAAATAATTTACACTTTTAAGAGGAAGTGTGCGATACATCACAATAAGAATGTATAAACGTATAATCTTGCTGATTTGTTTGCTGCCAAACTACTGAGGAAATTACCAGAACTCCTCCTATATCATTTATAAACATTACAGATATTTACGACTGATGTTTTTCTACCCACTCTCTTTTATTGTGCTGCTACATCAAGAAAGCAAATCATTTGTTTTCATAGTTGTGGCTGGTCATAAAGTCCACAAATAATGTGGTGCCTGATGTGGTGGACTATGGTATCTACTCCTACATTAAGTATGGGACCATAGTCCTGCTAAAGTGTCTCAGACCGATCGCTGCTGTTACCAACCGCGACAGGAGAGGAGGCGCTGTTTCAAATTTGCATAACACACCTGTTTATTCAGGGGGTAATAAATAGCTGCACACAGAGATGTAAGGCAGAAACACTGCAGTTTAATAAACGACTGGAAAATAGAATATTGTTATCTAAAATGTGGTAGTATATTTAAGGTAATATATTTCCGTCTACTTCTAGGAGTTTCCCACTCTCGTTTTTAGGTTGTGGATAAAAACAGCAATTTATCAGCAGTAATAAAACACAAAATTAAAGAGCCAATCGAAAAGTAGCCAAATCTTTGGAATATATTTTACATCCCTCACTCCTCCAATGAATGTGCTGTGACCTTGAATGACTGCAGATCATTTTGTTCCATGTTTTTAAGCGTCAATAGTGGGTTTTAAGAGTGAGGCGCTCTGATCCACTGCGCTGGGAGTTACATTATATTCAAACAGTTTTAATAGTTAAAGCCCTACACAGTGTACAATGTGTTTTTTTGCTTTTGCCCAATAGCAGCAGGTTCAATTCCCAGTCTTTGAGTATCGTGTTGCCAAAAAAAAGTAATGTGGAATTCGCTTTAAATCGAGCATGGTGTGAATGACAGTGCATTTTACCCATCATGCAACGCTGTAGTGAGCAGGGGGCAGTCAGCTAAGTCGTGGCCCGGGGAGCAGTGTGTGGGTACGATGCCATGCTCAGGGCACCTCAGTGGTAACTTGGCTCTAGGGGGATTCAAACCGGGGCCTTGTGAGACACAAGTCCGTTTCCTTAACCACTAGCCAACTGCCCTGCCCTATACATGATCATTGACATCCTCCGTGATTGGCCATTTCAGACCCTTGAGGTTTGCCGTCCTGACCTCAAATGCAAAACTTTGCCTAATATTTTTTTTAATTTGTTATATAAACATGGTTGAAGAATTCCGTTCGGAAACTGGACATGACATTTCTGGAGAAGATGTTCCACATCTCATCCAAGAGCTTTTTTCATCTGAAGAAGCTGAGCTCAAGAATGCTTTTGGATTAAGAGTCAAAACGTCTCACGTCCAGTTGGCTAACGAAACTATTCAACCGTATTCTCGACCAGGACGATTTGAAACATGGTTTTTTCGCTACGTGTCATTGGGAAGGTTAGCAAAGATTTTTTTTTTTTTCAGTTTCACTTCTCACCCTACAGTTCCTTGAGATGAGGGCGTGGTTTCAGGACTTGAAAGTTTTCGGCGCACTAGTTATGTACTTTAGCTTAAGGCTACACTTCAGGGAATAAACCATTTTTTCAACCAATTCAATTCAATTATTTCAATTATTTTAATGGGAGGCAGTAGTCTCCCCAACTGCCACCCAAATCACACTGCACCATATTGTATGCCTTCAACCTGGTGGAACTCAACGGACGTCACGTGGGTCTTGACGATGCTCAGAGCTCCCAATTTGCAACCTATCATCTGTTTCCACTGGCAAGTGGTTCTCGACTGGTGGGTCCCAACCCAAAAGTGGGTCGCGGACCTGTTTTGAATAGGTCGCAAACAGCTGGTCAAAAATCAGCTAAATGATGTGAATCAGCTGTTGAACATGTGTTTTTTTTCTATGAGAGTGGGTCGCGGAAAATGGGGGTCCCAGAGTGAGCCACCCCTTAAGGCCCAAATGGACATTTTTAGGGTTAGCACTATCACAACTATCACCCAGTTTCACTATCGCAAAAAGCTGGTGATAAAATTACATTGAATGAATTCCATTCTGGTTTCAGCATGTGTTCCTCTCCCAGTTGTCTAATTTGGAACCTAATAAATCATCGCAATGATGACACTGGGACCAAAGCAGAGGCTAATGAGCCTGCGAGCCAACCAGATGCATTTGTTTAGTTACCTGACTCCATTAAGCCACCACCAGACATTGACTAGAAGCATCACCTGACCTGCTTTCAAACCAGCTTTTAACAAGAAGTTGCTCTTTTCTGCCGACTCCGCTGCTGCGTAGATCATCTGTGCCGGTCCCCAACGTAGCTGGGAGCACATTTACAAAGACGCAGCAATGACTCTGAACACAGACCCGGCGTCACTTTTATGGCTACTCAGCACAGTGAAAACAACCTTCGTGAAACAGCTGCCTGTGCATGTGCCTGTATACAGTATGTCTGTGTCTGCGAGGGCGGCAGCGGCTTCTCTATCGCCCGGGGCGCCCTTGTTTCCAAAACAATGTGTGGAGCCACTAGATGTGTAATCGTAGTATCCCATGAAACCCAGCACTGATGTAAACACAGAACGATGGTGATTTCTGCACCACGTGAGGAAAAGCTGTAACATAAGACTTTTGTTTAATGACTTTTTAAATAAAAACGGAAGAGTTTAACACAGCGGTAAAGTAGATTATAAATAACTCATCACAGTTTGCAATGATGTAGAGAGTAAAAAAGAATATCACCAGTTAATCTTGAACACATGTACCATGAAGGATTTGATGCCTCATTAAAGCAGCTCCCTAGCAGTGTTGTCAGATACTGCTTATTAACTGCTCTAATGAGGAGTTTTACAAAGTTTTACAAAACAGACGCCAAAAAGAAGTCCCATCACCACCACCACCCACAGCCTCATAATAAAACATAAAGGGCACTTGAATTGATAATGTCATAAAATATACATTTCATTTATTTTTTTCTTTTCTAAGGGAAGAATGTTGTATTATTATTACTGTAATATTACTGCAGGAAATTGTATCCAGTCTTTCTCAGTATGTCAAACCCTTCTAGTTCAGTTTCCCATAGATTTGAGAACTATATTTCCCAGGGTTTTGAGAACTATAGGATTAACCATAAAATGTGGAGAACAAATCTATAAAATATTATTATAAACTAAACTTTCGTATCAATGTGGGGGCCGCTAATGGCCCACGGGCCGCAAGTTTTAGACCCCTGTACTAGGTAGTGTTATTAGGTGACAATACCTATGTTTGCAAAAAAAAAAAACGCATGTAGAGTTTCAGGAGGGCAGTATTTTTCCATGACAGGCAAAGAGATTATAGAGATTATATACAGCATAGTTTGAAACCATGTCATCAGGGCTTCATTATACTGCAGTCAAAAACAGATACTTGTGACTGAAGTGATTTCAAAATACTTTTTATCTTATACTGTTGCCCTGGATTAACGACAGTTGAAGCTTCAGTATCATACCAGAAATCCCAGTGTTTTACCGGATATTTTTACCCTTTATAAACCCTCCCTCCACTGTTAACAACCCACCTTTTACTTAAAGTTAACCGCAAATAGCTCATGTACTGTACAAAATGAATACCTATTATAACACATTATATAAGGTATAACAATAATAATACACAGGCCTTCACTTAGCAGGAGGTTCCTGTGCGGTGCAATGTGATTTGGGTGGCAGTTGTAGAGAATGCTGCCCCCAGGACATGGATTGTTTTTGCATTACAAGACTAACATTTCTTGTAACGAACCTGGATGCCCCAGAGGGCTAGCATATGTGCCCGGCTAGCTCAGTCGGTAGAGCATGAGACTCTTAATCTCAGGGTCGTGGGTTCGAGCCCCACGTTGGGCGACTATCTTTCCTTCATTTCACTGTCATTGGTTGCAGTGCCATGCGACAAATACAGCTTATTGATTCTTTAACTTGTGAATAGCTAGCTCAGTCGGTAGAGCATGAGACACTTAATCTCAGGGTCACGGGTTTGAGCCCCACGTTGGCGGTTAGCTCTTACTCAACTTCTCGAAGGGTACACCCAAGAGCTTAATAAAATTCCTTCGATCTATGTAGGGCAGGCATGTCCGAACTGTTCCACAAAGGGCCGGTGTGGCTGCTGGTTTTTGTTCCAACCAACCAAGAGAACATAGTACGACCAATCAGCTGCCTGATGACTGAGATCAGCTGATTAAGCCTGTCAACTCAGGTGTGCATCTGCTTGGTTGGAACAAAGACCCTGCAGCTACAGTGGCCTTTTGTGGAAAAGTTTGGACATACCCGACGTAGAACATAGGGCAGTGTTTCTTAAGCTGGGTTCAATCGAACCCTAGGGGTTCGGTGAGTTGGTCTCAGGGGTTCGGTGGAGCTTCTGGCGCAGAGGTCAAGACACTGCGTTGGTCAAGAGACACCAACTCACCCTACTAAAGTTGTGAATGCGAACATGTAACTGGTGGGGTTCGGTAGCTCCAACAAGGTTAAGAACCACTGGCATGGGGTATTTTATTGACCTTTACCTACAGCGCCCCCACTTTTGCTAAGAAATTAGCATTGCTTCAACACTCCACTGAACTTAATTACACTGGAATAACACTGTTATTCCTATGTAACCAGTTCCCCTAAGTGAACAAAGGCTAAGTACCCCTTCTTGCAATACCTCCTACCCCCTAAGGAGGGCTTGTCCCCCGCATTGGGAACCACAGCTTTAAGCAACGACTTGATATACAACCCTGAAAAGACAGAGACACATACAAATCTCCTCTCTGTCCCTCTCTCTGACACTCTAGTTTTGCAATACTTGCTCATATTGACGCAACATATATGTGAGGCAGTCAAAGGAAAACAAATACATTAGAATTCGGAACTTAAGGGTTAAAGGTTAAAGAGAAGTAGGTATGTTTTTGTAAAGAGTTTACTGAGACACTTCCTGTTGTTTCCACTCTTGTCACTTTATTAGATTCAGCTCCAGATTTCTGCAGCAGCCAAAAAGACTGAGCTCTACCATAAAATACTACGTTTCTTTCATCAGACGCAAAAACAATGTTTCGTGTAAGTTGACGCTCCCGATGAAACGCCTAAATGTACAACACAAGGTGGCTTTTTTAGGCGTATTGTTTGATGATACACACTTTTATCATCGCTATTATTCACCCTACAGTATGCAGACGTCAAGACTTTTTTTTTTCCACATGCCCCAGGTCACGCTGTGCAGCATGCGTAAGTGAAGTCAGATGCAGCACATGTTGACTGTTTCACGCATAACATCATCACACGCTGTAGCATCGAATCTTTATTTTTTCAACAGACGAGTTTGATGAGATGATGAATTGTCTTAAATGTGATACTGCAGTACTTTTGTGTGTTCACAGGCGGCTCATCTCAAAACACCAGGGATCTCCTGGTGATTTGTGATTGCCATATGTAAAAGTACTGATGCTCAGAACACACAAAAGACAGAACTTTCGGAATTGAACCACTTCACAAGGAAATGAGATTGAGTTCTCACTTCAGAGAGGGGGTTAAATCCTTCGGAAATGTCATGCTGTGCCAAGGGAGACCGAGGGTAAAAAATACAACAGTATTTTAAATCACACATCTGGGTTGCAAAGAAAAGAGCAATTTTCCCATGGAGTGTAGAGGCAGGCCGGAACCACCGAGGATTTCAGTGCTGGGCAGGCAAAAATAATCAGTGACCACAGGAGTCGGCCGAAAAACTCTGACAGGCAGAAAACTGGACTCAGTGACCTTTACTCTGTCCTCTGGTTGCTGCCAACTATCAGGTCCTACAACAAGTGTAGCTGAGGCTACACCTAATGGAGGTTGTTTTTTAACACCCAAGCAATTTCAAGAAAGACAAAAAAAGATAAGGAAAGCAAAACTCACTGTCACTGTGACATTGTGACTCACACACAACAAAATGTGACCTCTGTATTTAACCCATCACCGTGGTAACTTGGCGGTAGGGGGATTCGAACCGAGGGCCTTGCGGACCCAGGTCCGCTTTATTAACCAGTAGGCCACCAACTGCCCCCATCTCATGCTTATGAGATGGGGGCAGTTGGGGGCGAGATAATCATCTCAGTTGGCCACCACATAATTAGTTACTTAGAACAGGGCTCCCCAACCATTGGTCTATTGGTCATTTGGCACCAGGTTCCAGCAGGACATGGTTTAAAACTGTACGTTCATTCATTCATCTTTATTCCCTTATCAATTACGCCATTGCAGGGTAGCAGTCTCCACGACTGCCACCCAAATCACAGTGTACGATGCTGTGAGTCTTCCTGGTGAGCCCCCCGGAAGTTTTGTGGTCCCAGACGGTGCTATAGTCGTGGCACCTCAGTGACAACATGGCAGACGTTGGATTCTTTAACCAGTGGTTATATGTCTTTACTGTTTTCACTCATAGATAATCTGTCAGTTTGGTTGGTGGCCTAGTGGTTAAGGAAATGGACTTGGGTCTACAAGACCTCCCCAATTTGAATCCCCCTTACCATTTAGGTCCATTGAGCATGGCACTGTCCCCACTCACTGCTCCCCGGGCGCTCAAAGCATCACTTTGGTGATGCGTTAAATACAGAGATACTTGTTGTTGTATGCTGTGGTGTGAATCACAATGTCACAATGACTGGGAGTTTGCCCAAAAATTCAGAACAAGTCATTCAGACCCTGATATATATAGGATCAAAGTCCAAAGGAATTTGATGAAGAAAAATGAATGGTTTTTCAACAAAGGCACGGTATCAGCAGTTTGCAGTAACGGCTTATGACTAGTCCTTGGTACGAAAAAGGATGGCAACTACTGACGTAGAACGATTTTATTATGTATATCAACTGAAGGACAGTTGATTTTTTTTTTGCAGAATAGCATGGACTGTAGTTCAATAAACCATAGTTAATTGAGATTTTTTGGCAGTTACAATGGGTAACCAGTTAAAAATGCTACCTAGCTAGCTATACGATGGGTAACCAGTTAAAAAATGCTACTTAGCTAGCTACAAAGCTGCATTTTTGCAGCTAGATTAAAGACAGTTAATCGCATGAATTACTTGTTTCAAGTTAACAAAAAAAGGGTTGAATCTGAGAAGGATATGAAAAGCATTAGTTCTCAGAATGTATTCAATTCAATTCAATCATGGCTACCACGCATCAAAGGACATAGACAGACAAAAAAAGTGAAGTGAAAAAATGTAGATAATGAAAAAAAAAAAACTAAAGACAGTGAACTACAACCTAAGAAATGTCCTAAAATGTCTAAACAACAGCAACTAATTTGCATTAATAACAAACAACAATGTGTTTAGCTGTTGCAAATATCATTCAAATTATTTCCCAGATCAGTGAAGGCATCACTTCCTCATCCACTGCTTCTTACGGCATGAGTTTACTAGTAGGACGGAGACTGGTGCTGCGACAGTGTGGTCACATGTCAACTGTGGACGGATGGTTAAGAACTAAGAATAAATACTTCCTAATAATGACAGTCTATATAACTAATTGTGTTTGTTATATAGAGAGAAAGAAAAAGAACAGGAACATCAATCCTCTCAATACTGATTTCTAATCAAGCATAATGCATACCTTAAAACATATTGATTTATTTTTCTGTTAAACTTCTGCTGTGATACTCTGCCAATTTGTCTCAGCTAGCAGCCAACAGTCAATCTCTTTCTCTTACATTGTTTACAAAATATTGTTGGATCCAATTAGAGGCGATGGTGATTAGAGTGATGCCAATAATTATATTTTTGAAGCTTTTATGATTCCCTGATTAACAGCAGACACACGTTCCTTATTGATGTCCTTTAGCATTTGGCAGACGCTGCCATTACCGCCTGTCTGTCTCCAGTCCTCAGTTGATCACTGATCCACAGCTGCCGTTCCCAACCACCTCGGCTTCCAAGCTGGTCAGCGACACTGATGCCAACAGTCCTCGGAGAATAGAGGTCGTCCAATGATGCCAAGGTCATTGGTGCGTGAAACATTAAATAATCTCAAAATGCTCAATTAGCTATTCTGGGCTGTCTAGGCAACCGATAACTAATCCCACAAACTGGCACCAAGACGTGACTGCAGACATGTGGGACTCAACGACTTATTCACAAGTCAGCAAGTTCGTCATTGAATTAGCAGTGGCAGTGATGTCAACACACAGTGGTTTTTATTATTTAGTGTTGCTCTGGTGGTGGAATGAGGTGATTAGGGGGACAACACAGACAGGTTTGGAGAGAAAGCTAGAGAAGACAGATTAGGATGGTTTGGACATGTTCAGAGGAGGGACAGTGGATACATTGGTAGAAGTGTAATCCTAGAGATGGAGCTAGGACATGGAGGTAGTTGGAGTTAAAGTAGAGGATACGGAGGACGGGGGGAGATGGAAATGGTTGACTCGCTGTGGCAACCCCTGAGAAAAGGGACAAGACGAAAGGAGACGAAGAAGAAGCTCTGGTGTTCATTCAGATCGTAGGTAATAGACTTAATAGTGGACAGTCACCTCATGTGAAGCCCCCTGCTTGTTTGGGTATAAACATGAACTTCACATTGCCAGTCAATGTTGTCAACCCCTCAAAATATCCCCGAGCAACATCCCCCCCGCCCTGCACACTTCCAAACAGTAGGGGTCTCCATGACCCACATGTTAAACACTAATATAACCCCGTGCTACCAAAGCTGCTCCCTCCAGAGCCGTCACGCTGAGAAGTGACCAAAGTGAGAGAAAGACATGCTTTCCTGTCGTGCTGTCTCTGTGCTAATGGCTGAAGAGGATGTGAAAGAGGAAGGTTAACGCACAGATGGAACTACTCAGAGACAAACACACGGAGGGAGGGGGGAGATGGAATTGGTTGACTCGCTGTGGCAACCCCTGAGAAAAGGGACAAGACGAAAGGAGACGAAGAAGAAGCTCTGGTGTTCATTCAGATCGTAGCTAATAGACTTAATAGTGGACAGTCACCTCATGTGAAACCCCCTGCTTGTTTGGGTATAAACATGAACTTCACATTGCCAGTCAATGTTGTCAACCCCTCAAAATATCCCCGAGCAACATCACCCCCCGCCCTGCACACTTCCAAACAGTAGGGGTCTCCATGACCCACATGTTAAACACTAATATAACCCCGTGCTACCAAAGCTGCTCCCTCCAGAGCCGTCACGCTGAGAAGTGACCAAAGTGAGAGAAAGACATGCTTTCCTGTCGTGCTGTCTCTGTGCTAATGGCTGAAGAGGATGTGAAAGAGGAAGGTTAACGCACAGATGGAACTACTCAGAGACAAACACACACACACGCATTCAGGCGCTGATGTACGCGTCTAAGAAGTTAACCTTTGAAGGAAAGATCCCTACACAATCCACGATCACTCACTACCCGCAACCCACTGAGTCACAGATCATAGATGCAAAAGCAGCAGGATGGGGGGGGTGAGATGAGGATGAGTGGTGTAACGTATCACTAACAGAGGAGAGTGACTTATTTTTTACTCCTTCCGTTGAGAGACCTGGTAAACTCAGAGTTGTGTCTGTCTGAATCAGTGTTATGCGTCAGGGTCTATTTTGTCTCCCCCCTGATTTAGATGCCATATGTGACCCCCACTCGCCCTTTTGGAGTGATACGATCACACTCCACCCGGCCCCCAGCTTAATTTGCCCAGCCTCCCTCCCTCTCTATTTTGCTCCATTGCATGTGTCACAGCAAGTCTAGGAGCTGAGCGGTGACTTGTGAATAGAGCAGAGTGAAGACTCCACTTCATGGACTTTGACTCATTCTGCATATGTTTGACAGACTGTGAATGAATACCACTGCTGCGACTTGTCATGTGTGAATGGATCAACCAACAGGGGGTGTCGTTTCCACACTGGCTTAGAAGGTCATAAAAATAAAGGGAATGAACTGATACTCAAATTTCTAATCACGCCATTTGTTTCCCAAGGTCAGGTTAAAGAAAACCCTGACCTTGACTCTGCTGACTCTTTGGTCCAAAGTGTAGGACAGGGGTTACCAACGGACAAACAAGAGTAAGAATATTACCAGTCAACAAGAATAATGATACTTAAATAAGTGTATAGACAGTTGTAGGAAGAGTGCTGTGAGCTATTGAATATCCCATAACTAATTATTATTACTAGTTGGTGGCCTAGTGGTTAAGGAGACTCTCCACTGACCGCTGCTAGAGGGCACTCTATGCTTGTGTAACTACCACCAAGTGTACATCATTTTCACACTGATGGTCCTTAGATGATGACGTAGTTGGTGGCCTAGCGATAAGGAAACAGATTTGGGTACGTAAGGCCCGCGGTTCGAATCCCCCTAGTGCCAAGTTACCGCTGAGGTGCCCTGAGCATGGTATTGTCCCCACACACTGCTCCCCGGGCGCTGCCAGAGAAATTTTTTTAGAAAAAAATTCTCAAAAAAAACTTGGGATATTGGATTTTCTTTTTTGTTCAGGATGTAAACCCGAGTCCACAAGGCTTCAGGTTCGAATCCATAAGCTGCCAGGTTGCTACTAAGGTGCACTGGGCATACCGCCATCCCAACTAACAAAACTTCCAGTGGACTCACCACCCACAGAAAACACACGTTAGGGGGCAGTGCGATTTGGGTGGCAGTCGTGGAGCCCCAGTTACAGTTATGCAGAGGAAAATGATGGAATAAATGTTGAGGAGGTTTGTGTCAAACAAGAAGCTCTTTGTCTTCCTGAGAATTTTTAAAAGGTTGGTGATCACGGAAGAAGTGGTTAGCATGCCTGCTTCAGAGGTTCGATTGCTAAGTCTCCTCTTCAAGTTACTTTAGAGAAAAAACATCTGCTTTCGAGAACTTGTAAGCCTTAATAGATGCCTCCTAACAAAATACTAACATAAATACGCTTCAAATCTTGATGTGTGACCCCTACGTTAGTGGAGATGGTGGTCTGGAGAAGTATAGCTAATATCAGAAACTGACGAAGTTCCTCAGTAAAGGAACGGATCGTCTTTTATGCAACTAGAAGAAATCCAGGTTCTTACAACTGCACTGTTTGGATAACACAACATCATCGATGGTTATCTTAACAGATATAGTCCCATTTAAGGTTTTCCTAGCTGGTGTCAAGGAAACCTAGCAGATGTTAAAGGCCTGCTTTGACATTCAGGTTGATTAATTACAGCCTAAATAGCGAGAAACTCTTGGAAAAACCTTCACCGTTTGTACAGCTGAAACTATAACTGTGGGGTTATGGGCAGACGCCATGGTCCTAAAATAGTTCCGTGGCCTTGCCTGGCATTAGAGGTGAAGGTGGTTATCTGGTCTCTCAGCACCATGTGAAAGTGTCTTTCCATCATATTTCACCTGAACTGACTCAGTCCATTGGCTGCAGTATCATCCTACCATCGTCTCCATCCTTTTACCGTTTCTCAATAATCACATGTCACTCTCAGACCTGGGATCAGCCGAACACAGCAGCTGACATGGGGAACCTGATCTCTGGGCTTTCCAGCAGCATAGCTCATGCTCTGCAGACATTCCTGGCACAGGGGGTTCATCATATCTTCCCTCCTTCGCCCTCGGCCCCTGTGCCATGTTTGCCTTCGCATCACCCTTTTTCCATTTACACAGCGTGAGGAGCGAGGAAAGGAAATCCAAACATAGTTCCATTTATTTTCACAGCTTCCTTCTCCAGCTCTTTCTTACTTTCCGTTGCAGATTTCATTGATGTTGCATGAAGGCAACTTTCCATTCTCAGTTTACACTGTCACCTTTTGACCAACCTGCAGGATATGAACCCTCACAGACACAGACAGCACATTAATCCAGACCTAACTGAGTTTACTTCATTTCTTGTTCAGCAGACGGGTTGGGGTTTTGGGATGGCACACGCAACAGTCTGCAGGTCCTGCACCAGAATTAGAAAGCGCTTCTAATATGCCAGGCAAAGTCAATTAATCCTAATTGTGTGACTAAGCCTTGCCTGAAAGAGTGGAACTGTAATGCTTTCCAGCCTCAAAACATTCACCGTCATAGTAACCCAGAGTGAAGCACCTCAGTTTTGCTGTTTTCCCACAAACAGGCTGTGGGACGTTGTTTTGAAACATGATTTTGATCAGAGTTCTCATCATCATCAGGTATCGATTGGTTTGAAGTTTTCTTAAAATCTCTGCTCTGGTGTTGCCAGTGACACAGCTGGACGAGTTCTGCTTCTGACAAACCAGATCTGGTCGATAAACCATTAACTAAAAGAATCACAACTTTTTTTTTTTGAAGCAGAGTGTTGTTAGAAGTTTGTTTGAAGTCTAGGCTGCAGTCCTTCATGTTCAGCCAATCAAAGGCAGCCTCCGACCTTCTTGTGGTCTGGGGTTATACTGGTATAAATCAAACACGTGCACATTATTAAATGGCCTTAAGGGTTATAGGAAACAGATCTGAGCTGTGCGCTAATCTGGAAGACAAACCATCAACCAGAGGATTTTATTGTTGTTCTTGAACAAAGAATTGTAATTTTGTAATCAGATTTAAGTCACATACCTGGAGGTTATAGTCTGTAAATCAGGTTTAAATTTAATTAGAGAAATCATAAGGATGAACATCTTAGTTGTGTTAATCAAAATGTTTCTGCAAATGTTATCAGATGAAACATTTTAGATTAATTTCAGGCGTAGGCTGCATGACGCACGCTGTATATCCCATAATTCCACCACCAAAGCCGTCACTAATACTCCATAATTTACTCCCACGGGATTAATAAAGTTCTATCTGTCTATCTATCTGTCTGTCTGTCCATCTGTCTATCTATCTATCTGTCTATTGACATGTTGATTCATTCCACCTGAGGAATCTCAATCTGTAAATACCACGTGAATTCAGCAATACTTCAGAAAACCTTTAATCTTGATTAATTAACCTTTAATTAATCAACAATTACCGTAATAATCTTGACAATTAGACAAAAATATATATATTAGGGGTGTGCAAATTAATCGGTTTGGATTGAACCGGACCGAATCAGATCGAACTGGATGGATCGTTTAATATTTTTTATGAATCGTTCCTGAATCGTAGCCTGTGAATCGAGATATGAATCGGATCGTTATGTGAGTGAATCGTCACACCCCTAATATATATTGACATAAGGTTAAAATTAATTGACTGTTTATTTCCTACCACATGACAATGTTCTCTCTCTATCAACGTGGTTGAGAGACAACCAGACACTGAAACTGTGCATCATCAAAGACATCAAAGACTCACCTTTCTAATCTGCAGCTTTATCCAATTCCTCCGCTGTGATCTGTGGTGATGCACGTTATTATATCCAATACGGTACCAGACGGTGAGTCAACAGCAACAACAAAAAAAAAAGATCACAGGCAGGACAGATAGACTGAGGTGCTGCTGCTGCTGCTGCTGCGGTGATCGGACCGTCAGAGTGTGGAGCTGAGAAGATTCACTCAGATCAGACGAGCTGCTGGAGAAACTTTTTTCCCCCCTCGAATGCTCAGCACACCATTTGTGTTGTCAGAGTCCCGTCACGCGCGCACAAAAACCTCACACACACCGTGCAGCCAAGAGTCCTTCGGTCATCCTTGTTGGTGAGACACACACTCTGAGAAGAGTGGAGAGAAGGAGGTGGTGAAGAGGGAGGAGAGAGAGTGTGTGTTTGTGTGTAAGAGAGAGAGAGAGAGAGAGGGTGTGTGAATGAGGAAGTGTCTCCTGGTAAATGAGCGGTGTCGAACTTTCTCCCTGGACCAACTTGAACACACAGTAAAAAAAAAAAAATCACTGTGAACTCGTTGTTCGTGTATGATGTCCCAGGTTTTTCCACTCTGGACCGGTGACTAATGTTGCATCAACTCTCCGGTTCGAAGACGTCTTCTCTCCGGCATAAACAAACGACTGCTCCCACGCAGCCTGACAAACATTTATTCAGTGACTCTCTTCTCACATGGGTGCTGGTCCAGCTGTACACACACTGTCGGAAAGTGCATCTTGTTTACAGGGGAGTGGTCTCACACACTGGGGTTCTCTCAAGGAAAATCCAATTCTATGTCTCATTAAATGACTAATTTTAAGAGTTTCCCAGTTTGGCCAGACTGTGTGTAAACTGGAAAAAAAAATGGCAAAAACACATCATTAAAATATAAGTACAAGTAGAAGAAGTTTGAAGTTAGTCTTCATTCGATTGTATGTTGCCAGGTTGCAGGGGCAGCAGTTTCCATGACTGCCACCCAAATCACACTGCACCATACTGCAAGCCTTCCTGTGGGTGGTGAGAAGGATAGTACTATGACGTTGGTCTGCTTCCTTAACCGCTAGGTCAACTTTACCAATAGTCAAAAATATGATTTTTTTAAACGCTAACTAGTCACTAGGGGGCACAAGCCAGTGTTTCTTAGTGCTGGTCCCTTGCCCGTAGGGTTGCGCCAGGAAGGGTATCTGGCGTAAAACTTGGGTCAAATCAAAGATGCAAGACAACAAAAGGATTTCCATACCAGGTAGGTCGGGGACAGAGTGAGATGGAAATTGTTGACTTTCTGTGGCAACTCCTGAGGAAAGGGACAAGCCGAAAGGAAAAGTAGAAGAGGATTTATAAAAAAAAGTACGGCTGTCCGATAATATCATATAACACATTATGTCATATCTGTAGGCTCCCCAGATATAGGTTTGGAAATTAACTTAAGAAACGGCGGCAGTGATGACCTAGCAGTTAAGCTAGCGGACTTGGATTTTTAAGGTTCGAATCCACCAGCCAGGTTGTCAATGAGGTGAGTATGGTGCAATGTGATATAGGGTAACAGTCATGGAGACTGCTGCTCCAGTAACCCGATAACTGTTATGTTGATAAAGATGACTGAATGGATGAAGAAACTAACTCTGTAAGGTCACTAGATGGCAGCATTGCAACTCAGTTATTAATTTTTTTATTTTTTGTTATTGTGACATTGTGATTCACACCACAGCACCCGGGGAGCTGTGTGTGTGGGGACGATACCATGCTCGGGGCACCTCAGCGATAACTTGGCGGTAGGGGAATTCATACTTACAGGCATGTGTATTGGTATGGGTTGATATTGGAATCAGAAGTTAATGTTTGTTCAACATTGGCGTATGAGATATCGAGATATAGAAGTTAATATCGGACATCCTTATACAAAGGTTTCCTGAAGGGCCTTTAGTCAATGATCTCACAGATGATTGAGTTGTTAATCGTCAATTAGAGATACACAGATACATTGACAGATATACCGATAGATATACAGACAGACACATACATAGGTAGACAGACAGACAGATAGATAGATATACAGATAGATATACAGACAGATAGACAAACAGATATACAGATAGATATATAGACAGACACATACATAAGTAGACAGACAGACAGACAGATAGACAGTCAGACAGATAGGCAGACAGACAGACAGACAGACAGACAGATCGATAGATAGATAGATAGATAGATAGATAGATAGATAGATAGATAGATAGATAGATAGATAAATAGACACATACCAGGGGCGTAGCCAAAACCCATAAAATGGGTGGGCCCCGAAAAAAATCAGGGTGGGCCAACCTCAAAGTATTATAGCCAAGTTTGATCAGCCCTGTCATTGGATGGGGCGGGCCTGACTGACATAAGTATGGCTATGCCTATGACACATACATAGGTAGACAGACAGACAGACAGACAGACAGACAGATAGGTCAATAGATAGATAGATAGATAGATAGATAGACAAACAGACACATACATAGGTAGACAGACAGATAGAGTTGAGATTAAACGCATATGTTGGTGGAGTAGGACAGTTGGCTGTGAGCCACTTGTCCACGGCCGTCTCTCAGCATGTTTATATTACAAATGTTGGACGTGGAATGTTGAACATGAAATGGCGTGACCTTGTGACAAAAAAATACAATCCATCTGTAAACAAACGTGGAGCTACATCTTCTCTCCTGAGAGTTCTGGGGGACTCAGTGCGATAGCAGATAACTCACAAGGAAGGGAACAGATGAATCTTCACAGAGGGAGCCTCCAGGGATTAGAACGTTCTCAATGGGTGTGCTGTTCTCATGGCCTTCCGCTCAGAGATTTCAGACAGTGTGTGACATTATGGGGAGATAATGAAAATCTGTGCAGGGTTGCAGATGTACGACACGTGCACCAACACTGGATGAATCACCAAGATGTAGAAAAGACCACAGACTTGGACTACTGTGTTTTGGAGAGGGGTTTGATAGAACCAGTAGTAGAACACGATAAAGTCTGATCATGAGCGATCAGGTGTCTGAAGTCAACGACCTACTGTTGCTGTACATCTGCTGTATGCGTCAAAAGGCAATCAGAAAATGTTCTACTGCCATCCAGTGGTTTGTTGTAGTTCTTGCATTGGGGTTTGAAAGGTGTCCTACGAGACCCCATGTTCGAGTTGATTAGTGTTAATGCCTTACAGTAAAAGATTAAGTGTTCGATCCTCTGTGGTGACGGATAGATAGATAGATAGATATGATAGATAGATAGATAGATAGATAGATAGATGTAACAATAGCCATTCAATATAGATTTAGTTACGTTATATTCCTAACTATATAACTACGTTA
>JAFBJS010002709.1:8705-24027 GCA_016785265.1 Paraplagusia blochii | reverse complement strand
GTTACGTTATATTCCTGAATATATATATGTATATATATATATATATATATATATATATATATATATATATATATATATTTATTTATTTTTTATTTTTTTCAACAACATTGCTAGGCTATCAACTTGTCATTTCAGAAAATTTTAAGCAGCCTGTAGAAGAAATGTCTCAGGCTGAACTATAAAAAAACAGCAAGACCAACGAAGCAGTGACGATGGCTGCTGTACGCCATATTAAATACTATTTTAGATTACCTTGTTATTAGAAAAATGAACTAATGCAACACTGCAGCCTAGCGGTGAAAAAGGGATTTACAATAGAATATACACAAACTCTATCGCTCAAGTTGTATTCTTTAAATGTAAGTTTTGGTCAACGGACAGCTAAACCTCGAAACTATAGAATTTTTTTACATAATTAAAACAATATAATGAGACAAATGTGATATATAGACGTAATAAACCGAGACATGCGACATTTTTACCCGTTTGGGATAGACTTAAATCCAGCGACAGCGACGCATTCTTTAGCTACATGCTAATAAATAAAACAAGTCGTTATACGTTAAAAGGAAGGCGTCTTATATTCTTTACTTTACCATTTTGCTTTTTAAAAAATAAATTCAATTTAATTTAATCATTATTATTTTTTATTCCTTCTACAAAGCTAACAGATTAAATGAAACAGAGATTAGAATTTAATCGAATAATGGGCTATAATAATGGGCTATCAGTGAACTATGTAGTTCACTGATATGTGTATTGAAGAGAGCAGTAAAGAGCATGGCGTAGGGTTTATGAAAAGAATATAAATATATAAAAATAAGCTGCTGAGGTCAGATACTGAAAACCTGGACATTGAAGGCAGTCGTGTGCGTCCCCTTGTGGTTTTAATTGGTCATTATTCCTTAATGGTTTTTCCACAAAGTGAAAGTCACCTCCGTCTTTTCATTTAATTAAACATTAATGTCTTCAGTGAACTGCATATGAATTAGAAACATGTCTGCAGTGACTTGAGAAGGGAGTGAGTTCATTTGTCTTCAGAATAACTTTTAATTGATATATATATTAACTTAATTTTCAATGACAATATCAACCCATAATGATAAATTAATTAGTTTGTCCCTATAACACAGATAAATGTCTTACGACACTACGTCAAATTCCAGCAGCTAGCTTGATAATGTTGCAGATATTTATCTGATGATCAGATATTTCGAGTTATCACATTAGCATTGTTGGTGGAAGAAACAGTAGCTATCTTGTCAAATATTACATAATTATGCTATTATTAATTTTTTTACTAAGCAATAAATGTTCTTGTTTTACTAATGTAGCGAAGCTGGGTCTCTGCTGACGGATAATCATGTAATGTCAATGTAATGATATCAGAAAACTGAACAGTTGTTGCTTGTTGTCCATCTACGTCAGGGGTCTCAAACTCGCGGCCCGAGGGCCATTTGCCGCCCGCGAAACGATATCTTGCGGTCCCTACTTTGATGTGAAAGTTGAATTTATAATAATAGTTTATAGATTTGTTCTCCACATTTAATGGTAAATCCTATAGTTCTCACACAGAATCTATCAATTTTATTTCTTTTGTGTTGAAGACTGATGGTGTGGGTGGTGGCTCTCAGCTTATTTGAGTTTGAGACCCCTGATCTACATGGATTATGAGACTGCAAAGCGTTTCTCAATACCTAAAGTGATGATTATGTTAAATGCTGCCCCCTGTCTCTATTTTACACTACTGCATGTCATCAGAATATAACAAAATTTTACAACCATGATAAACCAAACAACCAAAACAACAAAACAACATCTCACAAAAACATTTTGTGACTATCACACTTACATTACAACAAAAGTTCAACAAAGGATCGTACTGGTATCTTCACATTGTTAAGAATATTGGTGAGCAGTTCGTCAAGTCACCAAGGTGAAGGCCTCTTGGGTCTGAGAAAAATTGAAAAAAAAAATTAAGAAAAAATGTCTGAATACTCTTAAGGTGGAGAGGACACAGGATATGATTATTGCAGTGTTTCTCAAAGTGTGGGGCGGGCCCCCCTGGGTGGGCGCGGTGTGATGCTGAGGAGGGCACGTATGACCCTGGGGAACATGATTTTTTTTCCCGCCGTACTACAATAAAGTGTAATGCACATCCTTGTAAGTTGAACTATATCTCTTTCTTTTTGTTTTCATTATATTAACAAGGATACGATGTTATGCAGAGATGCTATTATTTATAGTTGCGTCAGAGAGTGGGTAGTGGGGATGGGGGGGCGTGAATTGTTTTCTTCTTGCTAGGGGGGGTGTAACAGAAAATAATTGAGAAGCACTGGATTAATGGGACTTGATTCCATTAGCAGATTCAGGTGTCGTGACAGAGCGTGAGTTCCAATGTTTCTTCTGACTTTCATCGGCGCTCCTATCAACAAAATCAATCACATTGCTTAATTTCCTGGTCCTGAGTGTTTGTGCGTCGTCTCCAATGAGACTTGTCGTTCTGGAGCTACGATAAACAACCTGTAGAGGCCGGACCAAACTGTAAATACCAGAGCATCTATTTGCAGTAAATCAGTGTTATTTACTACTGGGTTCACGCACCTTTGTTTCTGTGGAGGCAGCAGTGACGTGTTTAGGGAGCCAGATAAAGGGTATTTCTCACCAAGTCCTTCCTGTTATTTTCCAGGGTCCTTTGTTTGGATGCGAGGCCTCGGCCTGTCTGTTCTCAAGGGACTTGGAGAAAGATTTGCGCACTAGGAACTCTCATACCGTCACACACTCACAGCACTGCTCACATACCTGTTTGAGAGCAGTGCATCCATCCACACGTGCGCATTCATGTGACTTTGACCTAACCTAACATGAGATCAGTAAATGATTAGCACAAACAAATAAATCAAAAAGCTCTTAGCCGAATTGGGACAGTGGGAAGGAAGGGTAAGGTTCCCAAACCTTCCAGAATGTGTTCAGTTATGGTTAGGGTCAAGAAGCATCTCAGCACGAGGAACTCAAGTTGATATCAGCAACCTCCATATATCAACAGTAGGAATTTGGGAATTTGGGTACTATTCTCAGCTTCAAAAAAAATAGTTAGTGTGTAAAGTTTATCTAGAGCCGTATTTTTGAAGAAGTTTATTTTTTAATTTTTACACTGATCCTTCAATTATTCAATCCAGTTAAAATCCAGTCTACGCTTATTTAGTGGTAAACATCCCATGTATTGGCAGGAATTGAAGAAACAACTCAGTTTCACAAAGTTGCCTTGCCTGTAAACTCAGGTGTAGTTCAATTATTTGAAGTTATTGTAATACAGATTTTGGATTATCTAGCAAAACTGTAAGAATTTAAATAAAAAAGGAAGGAAATATAGATTCTAGAATCTATCCACGAGTTGATGATGAGAACTTTTCCTGTAACCTGTAACCAAAAGATTATGTCAGCAAAGTAAAAAAAAAAGATTTTTTCAAGTTTCCTGCCTTGAGTCTGAGTAATGTCAAAACACACAATGTCAAAATCTATCTATCTATCTATCTATCTATCTATCTATCTATCTGAAACATATACTATACTATACTGTTTAATACAATTTGATAAAGAAAATTCATTATTTACATTGTAGTAAAATCTGCAAAGTGAACAGGAGACTTGAAAGACTTCACCCTTTTTAAAATCAGTCTAAATTTATTCCTCCATAATTAAAAAAAAACCCAGGATTAATTAAGTTCTATCTATATATCAATTAACTTAACAATAATATTTAACTGTACTGTATAGTATGTATATGTTGTATTCTGGCTTCAGATTCTAGAGTTGTTTTCGTTTAAAAGTAGATGAAATAAAGTTCATCATGGAGGCTGAATATTTCATCTCTTGTTCTCCAGTGTCACAGCGTGAGGCCACGGTGGGAATCCATTTAACTCATAACCAAAGACCTGGGCAGGAAGTCATGAGGATAAGGCAGTTTGTGTGTTAGTTACAAATTCCCAGCTTTTGGAGTGTCACTTGAACAAAATTCCTGCCACGGACAGACACAACAACAACAGGAAGAAGGGCCATTTTCACAGGTGTCAGGAAGCACAGGAAATAAACAAGCTGGATGCTGGAAAACATTTGTGCACCACTAGGAGTCAGAGGTGAGGCTAATAAGAGTTATTTTGGACTCTGACAGAGTTATTTTAAAACGTAGAAGAATGAAATGAAAGATATTGATTTGCAATAAATATATGTAGTCCAATTTAGTGATTTTAAGACACATTCTATTTTTATTTAATGAGTGGACTCTATATATTTTTAATTCCCAGAATAAATCATAGCGAAAACAACCTGTCTTTTATTATTTATTGGTATAGAAAATTACATCCCACTCAAAAGCTAAACACAGAAAACTATTCAGACAAATTCTCTCCCACCACTGACATTCTTCACTGCAGGGACCTGTCTTCACTTTTTCAGTTTTTGGACGGAGCTTGATGGGTTTTTTTTTCAGCATGGGAACAAATTTTGTTGGCATTTGTGGAAGCTGAGAAATGACTGCGTTTTTTTTTTTTCTTTGACAGACTGTAGGAAGCCTGGCCCGGGTTTTTGGCTTTAAAAACCAGTTCTACTCTTGTTTTCTGATACACTGTTACCACCAGCAACATCCTGGGATCCAAAATTAGTTTTTGCTCAAGGACGTCAGTTCCTCCATACTTTCCCAGCAATCTGAATAAATATGATATAAATAATGTTCAGATTTCTCATAAAATTATCAAACTTAAATAGTACAGCTGCTGATCATATCATACAAGTCCTTTATTCTAGAATAAATACAACGATCCCTGATTAAAAAAAATATATATCATAGTCTAACAAGCAGCATTTTTATGCTTTGCAGAAAAAGAAAAAACCTAATGGTTTTGATACATAAATCAAGATAAAACCAAGTATATTTGGAAATAAATAATAAAAAAAAATGTGCTGTACGTCTCTAACAGTCCATTACATGCAATGTTGTCCAAAGTAAGGGGTGAGCCCCAACTTTGCGCTTGAGTTATTGAGTTTGGTTCATATCCGAATATATTTTTAATGGATGTTTGTACTTGTACATTAGTAAATATTAAAAATAAGATGATCTTAAATGCTGTTAATTACACACATACCTTGAATATGTAGTTCTTCAATACTCTTTTAATAGGGCAAATAAAAAATAGCTTGTTTTTTTTTTGCGTAATTGCAGATGCCAGCTGTACATTTTAGTGTTGTTTTTGGTCCTTTTTTATAATTTTATAATTTTTAAATTTTTATTTTTATTTTTTAGAGTCATCAGTTTGGCATCATTCTGAACAGTGAGGCGGGATTGAGTTTTCGTCAAATCTCCGGGCCCAAACAGTCCTGTTTCCAATTAAAGGGTAAAATATTTACCCACAGAGTATTGTGGAGTATTTATAGCATAGTATTTAAGCAGCAATACAAATGCTCTGTGATATTGTTTTTTTTATTTATTTTTCAAATGGAACACAAGAATAGTCAGTTATAACTTTGGTTTATTTGTTAGATTTATTTATTTTTTTTACATTTGCTGGTGTCATATACAACATACATATGATATTTGTCATATTCTCATTTTATACATAGAACAGAAGACAGGAATCTGGTAAAAGAACCTCATTCCTTGGATACAACCTCAGAATTTTTCATCTGTAAAGTATAAAGGCACACTAAGTATAGATACAAGGCAAAAAATAAAAAATAAAAAAACAAAGATAAATTTAAACCCCGTCCTTCATTAGTTGACATACATCAAACAAAACAGAACAGAACTTTCCAAGTGGGCGAAACATCCATCATTCAACAAAATAAAATAGATAAATCATTTATATTTATTAATTTAATGCTACATTCACTCTGAACTGATAGATTTGGTCAGCAGTTGTCAGCGGGGGTTGAGTCTTTTCTGGGCGGTGGACCTGTCCGTCTGTTGATCTCTGGTCTGGGCAGAGTTGACCTCCCCAGAGCCCACCTCTCCTCCTGTGGAGACCAGGACAGACACTGACTTTGACATTTTTTTATAGAATAAAATAGAATTGAATGGAAGTTTTTTTATTGATCCCAATCAGCCTTCCCTGAGTCTCAGTTTGTGTTTTTATTTATTGAATCAAAAATGATTTTTGTCTGTTCTAAATATACCTGTCTGTGGCTCAGTCTTGAGTTTCCCAGCACTTTTTGCAAAGAATTTGAAAGTCAGACAAGCTCCGGTCTCTCGGTCACAGATGCCTCCTTTGCAGTTGCAGATCTTGCGGCACTCAATGCCGTAGGTTCCGTAGGGACAGTCTGGACAGGACAAACAACAAAGACACACAGCAGGGATAAACTACTACTGTATAGTCAACCTGAATGGTACAGATACAGGGTTTGCATCTAGGTCTCGTGTCAAGGCTTTGACTGAGTCCCTGTGATGGACAGTGATGAAGAGACGATCAAGTTCAGTGGAAAAATCGATATATCGGTTATTTTTAATGAATCTGAGACATGATTTGGATGAGACAAGTTGAGGTCTTGGACAGACTGAATGATGCGATGTGCTGTGGCTGTGATGCAGCAGAGCATCCCTGTGTCCTGACTGCAGCAGGCAGAGACAGCAGGTGTTACCTTGGACTGTCCTACAGTTACCCTACCTTTACAGATGCCATATTCCTCCCCGTAATCGTCCTCATCCTTGTAGGACTCGCAGTACAATCCCGGTCCACACTTGACTCCGTGCATCCCTGACACCGTGCGGTAACAGTGCTCTCCTCTGCCGGCTGCGCAGACCTGGCAACAGCCGCAGTCATCCAGGACCGACCGTGCGCACCTCTGCGTCCCGCCGCACCGCTCCACATTGCATTTGTCCGGGCAGTTCACCGCGTACTTGACATCCGTGCCCCAAGCCTCGGCATCCTGCACCAGAAGAGAGGACAGCACGGTGATGAGGAGGAAAGACATCGCGGGAGAGGAGGAGAAAGAGTCCCTGGAGGTGGAGGAAGGCTGCCGTCTTTTGGTGCTGGAGGTTGGGGAAGAGACAGACCAGCGCATCAGCTTGGAGAGACTTGACTAGAGTGACCTGCGGGTCTTCATGTTGCGCGATTATCAGCGATGGACAACTTTGTTTTGCACATGGTTGGTCCCCGTCAGTTTCCTCATTCCGGTGTTGTCCTCCCTTTGCCAGTCGGGACCCTTTTAGAGATCCGGCTTGGAAGTGGGATTAACTCCACACGGCCATCCAGGAATTGAACCGGGGTTGAGGAGCTGATGTCATACTTGGTTTGGTTTGTTTTTGTGTGGGTGAAGAGCCCCCTCCCCCAAAGACCAGACAGACACGTCCCCGAGTTTGACCCTAAGGACATGATCCCTTTAATAAACTCAACACGACAAACAAATCAGACAAACTTCAGTACATGTAAATTGTAGTTTTATTTTAATGTTACGCAAGTAATTTATTATTAATAATTATATTTCTGTCCACTCTTTGTTGTCAAATTTGTATTATCACTGTTGTCTCACCTCAAAATATTTCTTCACCTTTCTCAACATCTCTTTAATACCCCATTACTTATTTGTACTAACCTCTTTATGGGTGTAATAACATTAGCTGCAATGCTGCCATCTAGTGACCTCCGCTTTAGAGTACAGCCATTTATTTCCCAAACAATTTTAGGGTTGATATATTTGGTGAAACCCAGCCATTGAGTTAACTGGTTTTCCTTATCTTAGGAAAAGAAAGCTAACAATTCTTATAGATATTACAAAATATGCTAATATAGGCCAATGATCAGACGATATTATGGGATGTTTCCAACTGCCATGAATCCAACACTTTTTACAACTACTAAATGACAGCTTCAGAAATGCAAATGGGTGAAATGTTACATTATTTTGTTTAAAACTACTGCTATAAATATTTAATTATTAATAGTTATATTTCTATCCACTACTGTCACTGTTGTTTCACCTCAAAATATTTCCCCTCTTTTCTTGCCATCATTTAAATACCTCAATATTTATCTGTTAAACCCCCTGGAAGAGTGTACTAAAATTAACTGCAATGCTGCCATCTAGTGACTTTAGCTTTAATATACAAGTTGATATAATTTAGTGAAACCTAGATGTTGCGTTACCAGGTATTTATTTATCAGGGAAAAACTACTATTGGTTCTAGCGCATACTACCTAGGGTTAGGCTAACATTATTTCTTATTTTTTTACATCTACTAAATTACCACATTAAACCTGTTAACAAAAAATGTGCCATAAATTTATTAAAGATTAAGGTTTTAGATAATTTATTACAAATAATAAAATTTCTGCTCATCATTTGTTATCAAATGTGTACTTATCCCTGTCACTGTCACTCACCTCAAAATATATAGTATATTTACTTCCCTTTCAAATTATTGCAGATCCAACATTGGACACAAGAGGGCAGTATCGAGGCCCTGCGTCTCCTGTCACCCTCACCGCTCCAGCAGCTTAAGGGAACGAAGAAGAGAAGGGAAGAGGAGAAGGTTGAAGTGATATTTGCGTCTGCTGTGAAGCAGATAGCGGGACGTCAGTGAGACAGGACAGGTGTCGGAAAAACGTCTTTAACGGCGGATGTTTACTGTCAAGGTGAGTCGCATATCTACCGGCTGTCTTCATGTGTCAATGCTCCGGGCGGACGCACCCGGCGCTGCCTTCACCGGCTGCGGGAGCTTTTATACCGTCAGCAGCTTAGCAGCGAAGGGGCTTGGCCATGTTTGACAGCAGCGGCACAGACAGGCAGAGACTGAAGACAAGGACCAGAGACTGAGACTGAGGCAGAGACAGAGACAGTCTGATAATGGTGCTGCTGCACTGCAGCCTGTCTTAGCCCACTGCAGAGATGTGTGTATGTGTATATGACACGGCGTAGAATGCGTTATAAAGTCACTGTTTGGGCAGCGTCTAGTATATGGTGCGCGTGCATGTGTTGGGGATGTATAGAGCGGTTTTGTGTCACTCGGTTTGAAAGGTAAACATGTACATTTCTTTTGTACAATGTTAAATATTTGACGCAGTTAAATAGGCAGCTTATGTGCAGACACTTTAAAAACAGAGCCTTTCACATTAAAAGCATCCTCTGCCCCAACACAATAATACTGTAATGGCAGTAATCTGTTAGTACTGATATCCGATAATATCGACTGGCCATTATACCGTGAAATGATGACAGTTAATCGATTTTAACACCAAAACACCAAGTATAATGATGTGTTAACAAGCATTGGGGCAGTAGGTGGCCTAGTGGTTAAGGAAACAGACTTGGGTCCACAAGGCCCCCGGTTCCAATCCCCCTAACGCTGAGGTGCCCTGAGCACGGTATCGTCCCCACACACTGCTCACCTGGCTGCCCACTGCTCACAAAAAAAAAAATTCCCCAAAAAAACTTGGGATGAACAACGACATCCTATCCTTTCTAGTCACTAGATGGCAGCATTATAGTTTATTTTCCTAGTTTTTATCCATAAGAAGATAAATAAATAAATGTAACCACAAACTAAATAGCATTTCATTTTATTTCCTTGAGGAGGAGACAGAAAATAATTGGGAAAACCTTAATTTTAGCGAGCAGACAACACATATTATCATATCCGAATAAAAAATTAACTGTTTGGACAACATCGGCACATTGGATATTGGCAAAAATATATGTTGAGTTTTCTACTTTTCCTGAAATGTTTCAAACGCTCTGTCTCCAGTAGAGTAATGCCGCTGAAATAGGTGTTGTTTTGTTGACTTTGGGAGATCAGTGCTGCTGTCAACGTGATGTTTACACGCCTGCCAAATCTTGTAATATGATAATAACAAGTCTCCTTGGCATTTTTATGTTTATTTATGCTCTGTATTTAATTTAATTTACATTGATTACTCCACGTGCTGTCAGAGTGGCTTGGTATTAATTCAGGAATCTTCTGGTAAATGTGAAAAAAGTAAAAATGTAGTGAGCTGAACGTTGTTTTTGGCTGTTTACACACCTGGTTATGCTGAAAACCGGTGGAGCTGCTACGTTTGTCTCACTTTCAGTCTCACTTTTGTTTTAAGTGGTATTTATCTCCGTGCGATTAGTTACTAATTACAGAACACATTATTATTTTTAATGTCACACAAACTGCTTTGAATAATATTCACATCATCCAATGTACTCTGGTACATGGACGCGTTGCTTGATTATCAGTCAAGGTCATTGCGAAAACAAACCCAATGGCCTCTTTTTGAAATAGCAACATCTTCCAGCTCGTTTTTGAAGGACTGTTTAAATCACAAGGTTAATAAAAACTCTTCTGGACCGTTTCCCAGAATGTCCTGCAAAGTAATTTAATGAAGATGTGTCCAAGTGACATTCAAGATATGGCTCTATCTTGATGTAGTTTCAACAAAGTTGCTCATTGAAGAAAGTCCACGTGCTGGGAAAAAAAAAAAATTGGGAGCAACATTTGATGAAAAAAAATCTGCAGCACAAATCAAAACCTCGCAGCAGTGAGAAAGATTGGGTGGGTACGAGAATAGTCCTGTCTAGGAAAGTGTAGCAAAGCAGAAAGAAAAATCTGACAGTGTCAATAAATTCCAGGTTCCCCTGAATATTTTTGTCCCGCATATATATATGTTGCTGGTAATGTGCTATGGCCGCAATGAAGTTAGAAGGCTAGTCAACTACTGGCAGAAATAGCAAAAACGCTATTCTTGGTCAGTGGAGAAACCATATATCCCCATGGATCTGAGGCAAGACAGGGGAGACGTCTGAGTCTCTATGACTTTGCACTACGGTTAAAGTGTCATGTCACATTTTTTGGCTAGCTGTGACCTATATTCTGTCACTCATGCCAGCTCCAATTTTCTCTACAGCAGTCTCCATGTGACGTGAAGCGTCTTGAGTTCAATTCCTCACATGTTAGTTTATGGTAAATGTCAAAGGAAAATCTAACCTATAAAACAGTAAAATGTAAAAACATTGAAATGTACAATTGCCCATACTTTACAATAATTTTGCTAATGTTAGCCTAACAATATTGCCATCAAGGAAGTCGGATATTAATCTTTTTTTAAGGCCTGGTAATATTTATTTATTTATCTGTGAAAAGCATTGTATTGGTTATATGGAATTAGCTGCAATGCTGCCATCTAGTGACCTTAGCTTTAAAACACAGCTAATTACCCTCACAGTTTTTTTAGGACTTTATATATTTAGGGCTGATCTTGTGTTAGGGTTGATATCAGTTCATTTATTTGTTCATCTTTTTCTGCTTGCCGGGTCGAAGGGGTAGCTGGCACCACCCGAATCACATTGTGAGACTTTCTGTGGGTGGTGAGCCCACAAGAAGTTATGTGGGTCGGGGCGGTGGGTTCGAACCTGAAACTCTGCAGACCCAAGTCCACTTCCTGAACCACTAGGCCACCGCTGCCGACTCATATCGTTTGGTAAAATCCAAATATGAAGTTTTCATGATCGCTGAAAAAAAACACGCTTGTGATTGTTACAAATATAACATAATATGCCTGTATCGGGCCGATCATTTCCATCGGTATTATCGGAAATCCTCCGATTGCCATGAACCAGCATTTTTTTTTTTTTTTTTTTTACATCATCCAAGCTCCAGCACTGGACCTGCAACGGTCTCTGCAGAGGGTTTGGTTTCAGATCAATATTCGTACAATAACTATGACGTTTGCACTTTGAGTGAGAGACAGATGATATGACAGAACCAAAGACAGGATGTTGTTAGGATCACCCCGATATAATCCGTCTAAGTGGCACGAGGTCTTCAACTGCTACAGCATCGATGATCGTAAATGCTGTGCATTGAAAAGCACGAGGATTTCTTCATTGTTGGACAATAGTCAGTCATTAGCGTGGGTATGTTAGATGCAATCACAGGGTGAGATGAGCTATTTCAGTAATGCACCCTGGGCCTATGGTGCTACAGTCCTGGACGCTGAAGCAGAGCCAACACTAGGGAGAAATCTGACACCTTGACAGAGGGTTTACTCATCTGGGAAACGCATTACGTCTGGCCCTTAACAGCAAACCTTGTCTGTTTGTGAATGATGTTGATAAATCTGTAAAATCGACATCTTTATTTTAATTCAGGTTCACGTACAGAGACAGAAAAATAACACGTCTTTAATGTTGTAAGGTGAGCAAATTGTAAAATATCCCAGATATGGACACAAGTCTTTGTTGTACTTAATAATAAAGGTCTAAACCAGTGTTCCCCAAACTTTTTTGCGCAACGGACCAGTTAAGTGTCTCATACTATTTTCACAGACCAGTCGTTAAGTCGTGGCAAATAAATACCCCTTGATAAAATAAAGTTTTGGGTGTTCTGAAATATTTTCCTACCTATAGAATCTTCCTACCCGTATTACACAAGGGTTTCCCAAGTGCACACAGCCTATAATTTTCTCCTACCAGACCGGTATAAAAAGTCAGAATCTCGTATCAATGACTCTGCGTCATTTTGAGTTTATTGTTGTTGTCTTCACTGAGAAAATATTTCTTAATCAAATATAGTTGCATTATTGATGATGGAATCCTAGCCATTCTCACATCTAGATGTGTATAAGAGACAGGGTATGGATCAAGTGGAAGTAATGGCCAGAAGAGGCCAAAAGGAAACATTATTTCTATGGCCTGGCACCAATTCACCCACGGACCGGTACTGGTCCCCGACCCTGTGGTTGGGGACCACTGGTCTAAAAAACAAAGTAGTTATTATTCTTGATTTGTCTGCAAATAATTAAATCAAGTTTTTTTTTTATCAAGATATTTTGCGGTTGTCAATTTTACTTGTGTTTCCCAAATGGGATCCAAATGCAGAGCTAAGCCAAAACCCACAGCAGTGAGGTTGATTATTTATGATGTCAATAACTCAGTATAATGAAAGCGTTTATTGAATGTGATTGAAAGATGAGTGACTTCTGTATTTTCCTCACAGGGCTGCCAGAAAATGACATCTTAGTTTTGTGAATGAATTTGTGATAAAAAATTGATTATTAGGATATTACTGTCAATGTCAAAGTTCAATTTTTTTAAGGAGTTTCAACTTCAGGTTAGTTCCACGTTCCAAGTGTAGAGTGATCAGTCAAATTGCTAAAAAGCAAAGAAATCCCACACTATGCTGCCGATAAATTCATCCACTTGCTTTTCTGTACTGAGTCATGGAGGCAGCGCTGTCCGAGACCTCCACCCAAATCTCATTGCACCTTTCAGTACCGTCCAGCAGGTGGTGAGCCCACTGTGATGACAAACATCGAGTTATTGTTAATTATTATGCATAATTAACATTGCATTATGCATAATTTCTGGGCATTTTTCTGTTTCAAAATCCAGTTATTTGGTTTTAGTCACAAATTCAAATGTACAGAAACATGTATAATGATTAATTGTGATTAATCGTTTAATGCTGAGGTTCTCTTTAGGAGAAACAAGGATGGACAGGATCAGGAATGAGGTGATTAGAGGGACAACACAGATAGAAAGGTTTGGAGAAGACAGATTGAGATGGGTTGGACATGTTCAGAGGAGGGACAGTGGATACATTGGTAGAAGAATGAACCTAGAGATGGAGCTACCAGGTTTCAGACAAAGAGGAGATTGATGGATGCAGTGAGGAAGGACATGGAGGTAGTTGGAGTCAGAGTAGAAGATGCAGAGGACAGGGGGAGATGGAAAATGATGATTTGCTGTAGCAAACCCTAAAAATGGGACACCCCGAAAGGAGAAGAAGAAGGAGAAGAAGAATCGAGGTGATACTCAGACTGATAGTCCAATTGTTCTTCCACTAATCTGAGTGTCCTCTCGTCTCTTTCAGGGGTCCATTACAGCATAGATAATGCACAGACATGGTGCCTTGTCAGACCCATGTGTTGCTAAAGTGGCAGGAGCATTTGAACAGCTCCTGGGCAGCAGAAGACGGCGTGGACACGGCCAAGAGGCACAGAGCAAACGCGCTCTACAGGAAACTGCTTCACGACAAGGAGGTGGTCACTCTGGCCCAGCCCGTTCAAGAGCTCATCGGCCCACGCCTGCCCGACTTTGAGTGCGATTCAAGTGTCTCGGCGGAGAAGGAAGAATACCTGTCGTCTCTGCTTCACAGTCAGCGATGGCTGGCTCACCGGATGCTCACACAAACCTCCTACACCCTCAGCCTCCACCATCGGCTGGTAGTTCTTCAAAGGATCTACTACGCGCTGCACAGCAAATACCATGACAAGTTCCGCATGCAGCTGCCCTCCCACTCCACAGACAGCGGTGCTGAATGTGGGCAGCTGGAGCTGGCCTCGGAGCCCTGCGTGTCGGCGGCCGCCGCCGCAAAAGTCAAGTCGGGGACCGATGTTCTCATCGAGATGGGCGTGAGGACGGGTTTGAGTCTGCTCTTCTCGCTGCTGCAGCAGAACTGGAGGTACGCCGCCTCCGTTCACCCCGAGTCGATTCTCTGCAACGACGTTCTCGCCACGGCGTCGTCAGTGCTGGCGTCACTGCCACCACTGTCTCTGGCCAATGAGAACAAGATCCCTTCAGTGGGGCTGGACTGTCTGGCACAGGTTGCGGACTTCCTGAAGAAGACGTCAGTGAACACTGGGACAGGTGGGGCGGACCCTACTGGTCGGAGGTTAGCGCTGGAGCTCCTTCTTGGTCTGGCCATGCAGAGAGGATCTTTAAAGTTTCTCTTGGAGTGGGTGGAGATAGCGCTGGCTGCTTCCACTTCCTCCACCTCCTCAAATCTGTCTTCCTCTTCTTCTCCACCCTCTCTGAACTCACAGCAGGCAGCTTGTGTTGGGTTTGATGTCATTCATCAAACTCTTTACCAAATGAGGCAATACTCGGTATGTCACATGTCAAGGCGTCTATTTTTCACCTTTTCCTGCCATTTCTCTTAAGCCAAGGTTGATACGATAAGAAAATATATAAATTTTTGTCACAGATGTTATATTAGAAGTTTTACCCTCATTTTCTGGACCATAAGGGGCACGGAATTATAAGACAAAAGACACAAAACAGTCAGATGAGTGGATCTTTCTCAACACTGGTGCAAAACAATACATTCCCTTTTTTCAGTTCACTCCTCTTCCACAAGTCCGTCAAATTCCTCAACTCCAGTGTTTGTCTTTAACAGTTTTGGCATCGGTTTTATCTCATCAATATCTCAGGTCAGTCAGATGGATGAATTAGAGACACTAGGAATAGGCAGAGGACAGGAGACAGAGCTGGAGGTGGAGTTAAAGATGCTGAGGTTCTCTTTAGGAGAGACAAGGATGGACAGGATCAGGAATGAGGTGATTAGAGGGAC
>JAFBJS010002703.1:293348-346067 GCA_016785265.1 Paraplagusia blochii | reverse complement strand
ACAAGTAACATCATTTTGCCTAACAAATGAAGAGAGTTCCACCTTGCAGGTGACCATTCAACATGCGAAGCAAACTGAGCATGTGGATTGGTTCATGGGCATACCTGAACTAATGGCATTTATTTCCATCACCATCATGAGGGGAATCTTCAAGGTGCCATCACTGTCTGACTGCTGGTCGAAAAACCTGGGAAGCCCACACATCATCGGAACCATGTCCCGAGGCCGTTTCCAAAACATCATGCATCACCTGCGCTTTGATGACAGAGACACCCGCAGCGAGCGAGTACAGACTGATAGGTTTGCGGCAGTTTCAAACATATGGGGATTGTTTGTCACCAACTGCATCACATCCTACATCCCTGGTCGACACATCACCATTGATGAACAACTTTTCCCTTGCAAGACTCGCTGCTGTTTCCTACAGTACATTGCAACTAAACCAGACAAGTTTGGTATCAAGTTTTGGGTGGCGTGTGACTTGAAAACCAAATACGTCTGCAACATCCTCCCATATCTTGGCAAAGATATGGGAGGATAAGCATTACCTACCTCAGTACTGAAAGCTTGCCTAGGGGTCCCCTCCCCCACACAGGCTCAAACGACTCTGTGACTCAAGCGACTGCTGTGAGCCATTAACAGCCACATTTCCTAAACTAAAGGAGTATCCACAGGGTGTCCAAAGGGTCAAATGACCCCTCTCTGGGGCTTTTAGGTAAAAAGGTCAATTGACCCCTCCGCGGTAGTTCTAGTGTTAAACCACCAAAATATTAATAACTAAGTATTTTAAGACAAATTAACTCATTTTTAGTCATTTTTGAAAAACTTTTATTTTTGGAGATTACTTCTGGATCTTATGAGGACAGTATTTCACAGTGATCACTAGTCTCAAAACCACAAAATTATTAATTTTCACAATTTTAACCAAGAAAATATTAATAACTAAGTATTTTAGGACAAATGAATGCATTTTTAGTCATTTTTGAAAAACTTTTATTTTTGGAGATTACTTCTGGATCTTATGAGGACAGTATTTCACAGTGATCACTAGTCTCAAAAACACAAAATTATTAATTTTCACAATTTAAACCACCAAAATGTTGATAACTAAGTATTTTAATACAAAATAATGCATTTTTAGTCAATTTTGAAAAAATTTTTTTTTTGGAGATTACTTCTGGATCTTATGAGGACAGTATTTCACAGTGATCACTAGTCTCAAAACCACAATAACTAAGTATTTTAAGACAAATTAATGCATTTTTAGTCATTTTTGAAAAACTTTTATTTTTGGAGATCACTTCTGAATCTTATGAGGACAGTATTTCACAGTGATCACTAGTCTGAAAAACACAAAATTATTAATTTTCACAATTTAAACCACCAAAATATTAATAACTAAGTATTTCAAGATAAATGAATGCATTTTAAGTCATTTTTGAAAAAATTTTATTTTTTGAGATTTCTTCTGGTTCTTATGAGAGCAGTAATTCTCAGTCATCAATAGTCTCCAATCCCAAAAAATTATACATTTTCAGAATTTTAACCACCAAAGTGTTAATAACTAAGTATTTTAAGACAAATGAATGCACTTTAAGCCATTTTTGAAAATTTTTTATTTTTTGAGATTTCTTCTGGTTCTTATGAGGGCAGTAATTCTCAGTCATCAATAGTATCCAACCTAAAAAATTATAAAATTTCAAAATTTTAACCACCAAAATGTTAATTACTAAGTATTTTAAGACAAACAAATGCATTTTTTGTCATTTTTGAAGAACTTTTATTTTCGGAGATTTCTTCGGGTTCTTATGAGGGCAGTAATTCTCAGTAATCAATAATCTTCAAACCAAAAAATTATAAATTTTCAAAAATTTAACCACCAAAATGTTAATAACTAAGTATTTTAAGACAAATTATTGCAATTTTTGTCATTTTTGAAAAACTTTTATTTTCGGAGATTTCTTCTGGTTCTTATGAGGGCAGTATTTCTCAGTAATCAATAGTCTCCAAACCAAAAAATTATAAATTTTCAAAAATTTAACCACCAAAATGTTAATAACTAAGTATTTTAAGACAAACAAATGAATTTTCAGCCATTTTTGAAAAACTTTTATTTTTTGAGATTTCTTTTGGTTCTTATGAGGGCAGTAATTCTCAGTAATCAATAATCTTCAAACCAAAAAATTATAAATTTTCACAATTTTAACCACCAAAATGTTAATAACTAAGTATTTTAAGACAAATTATTGCAATTTTAGTTATTTTTGAAAAACTTTTATTTTTGGAGATTTCTTCTGGTTCTTATGAGGGCAATATTTCTCAGTGATCAATAGTCTCCAAAACAAAAAATTATAAATTTTTACAATTTTAACCACCAAAATGTTAATAACTAAGTAATTAAGACAAATGAATCAATTTTTTGTCATTTTTGAGAAACTTTTATTTTTCGAGATTTCTTCTGGTTCTAAGAAACCAGAGGGCAGTATTTCACAGTGATCCATAGTCTCTATACCAAAAATTTAAAATTCTTATAATTTTAACCACCAAAATGTTCATAACTTAGTATTTAAGGACAACTGAAATACCCAAAGAGTGTTTCACTGAAACTACCAAACTTTTTGCACAGAGAAAATATGTTAAAATGCTGTAACTTGTTGATTTTTTTTTCAAATGTGGAATCAACATTTTTAAAATACATACTCAACACATTTAAAATAAAAAATTACAGGAGAATTACAAGTTGTTCTTGCTGAAATGATAAAAATGTTTATTGATCATTATTGAAGATAAAATTTTGATTTTTTTTCAAAATTGCTCATTAGGATTTTTCATCTAAACATCAACATCTAATCAGCACACAGGATTAGGACTTTCATGAAAAACATGACATTTTTTCACCTTATTTATTCAACCTTATGAATTCTTAAGAATTGCAAAAAATTATAAAATTCATCAAAATTGTTTACTGTCCGAAAGTGGGACAACAAAATAAGGATTTTACTGAAACTACGAAAATTTCAACTTTCGAAAAAACGAATTTTCTACTTTTGTGTGAAACACGCAAAATGTTTTTAATACATTTTCAACCATTTCAAGACAACAAACCTAATTAGGTTTTAAAACAAAAACATTGTTTTGTTTTTAAGATAGATAGATAGATAGATAGATAGATAGATAGATAGATAGATAGATAGATAGATAGATAGATAGAACTTTATTAATCCCTCAGGAATATTCTTCGGGAAATTACATATGAAATATTTTTTTCTTTTTTGTAAAACTGAAAATGCTTTTCTTATGACGGGAACATGCAAGAAAACCAAAAATTAAACCTTTTTCCAAAATGTTTCATCCATATTTTTACCCATTCCACTATGAACTATTAAATAATTTAGAAAAAAAGGCTTTAAATCACAGCATCCATTCAACATTCAACAGTCATTCTCTGTTTTGATGAAGTTTTATTGCATCTCTACCAGTTAAGGTCAGTGTGTTCATGTCATACATTTTACAACAACAGATTTTTCTAAACCATTATTTCAACAAATCATTGTTTTTGTGCTTTAATTTGCATTTTGTTATTTAAAATTTTTAAATGCATTCCTGTATCAGCTAAATGGATAAACTGTTATACAATGACAACCAATCAGATCACTTTATGAGCTTTGACCTCGTCCCTGTCATCACTGTGTTGTCATGGAAACAGCCGTGTCTCCTGCTCTATGTCCAGACTCATGAAACCTCCCTTGACCAGAGACTCACCTACCGTATAAATATGTAACCCAGGGTTGGTAGTAAAATAGAACACACCTGTACACACCTGTACACAGCACAACACTTAAATCACAACTCTTTTCAGCAACGTACACAACGCCACAAACACACCAAGGACTCCACATCAGTTAGTGTGAAGATGGAGGGAAACCTGCAGGTGTTCACCAGTCCCAGTGATTATTGAATCAGTCAATAAAGAAATCATGTTTCAAATCTTACTCTCGTCTGCAGTTTCATGTCAACGTGGATTGCTGTCAGCTCTTCTGGATTTTGGGCAATTAATGTCTTTGCGTACAGGCCACGTGACATCAGTAGTTTCCAGTTGCTGCAGTGAAGGTGGAGCAGAGTTGCCCAATCTGGAAGAAACAAGCAACTAGGAAAAACTATAGTTTGACTCATGTAGCTTCACGTCAACACGTCAACATGGCCCTTAAAGAGAATGTCATCATCCTTCTGCACAGCTCCAGCAGACAGGGACAGAGACAGAGACAGGGACAGGGACAGAGACAGAGACAGGGACAGAGACAGAGACAGAGAGAGAATTTCTCAGACACTTCGTTCGTGTCTTTCTTCTGGTAGTTGGACTGGTTTCACGCCCAGCCATATCACATACTGCCACAAGAGGGCGACATATACATTAATGACAACTAAAGCAGACTGAGAATAAGGTTTAGAAAAACACTGAAAAACCTTGAAACTAATTAGGCATAAAAGCTTTAAACTGTAAAGTTATGAACAACGTCAGGGAAAAAAACTCTACTCTGTTTATTAGAGATGTCTGAAAAAATCAACAACATTATCAGACTCAGCTTTTTATGGAAAGCCTTAAAAACAGCAGCAGGTCAAAAGTTGGGAAAGTTGAAATGAAATAGTTGTGCAGCAACAAATGGTTGAGCTTGTGCTGCCCTCTAGTGTTGGTCTCCATTTGGTTTTCATGCACAGCCTCAGTGTCAGTGGTCACAGGTAAGGGTACTGGTTGAGTTTTCTTTGATAAACAGCAGTGGATTGATGGAAAGGCTGCTCAGCCAACTGCTGCTGCTGCTGCTGCTGCTGCTGCTGCTGCTGAGGGTGGAGATGGTTGGTGTACTGACCGGGAGCTGATCCTCCCAGGCCTAAGCTGCTGTTCTTCTGCAGCAGAGCCAGTGAGGAGTAGCTCGCTCTGCCGTGGCGAGACGGCCCACCGTGCATTTGGTCCACGGCTTGAGACACGGAGGCCAGGGCGGCAGAGGCGGGGTAGACGTACAGGTTGGGGGTGGAGGTGAAAAGAGGGTTCTCGTGGGGTCGGTAGGTTGAGGTGGAGGAGACAGTCGGGGGGTAAGTAGACTGTCGTCTAAGGGAACTGATGTTTCCTGTCTGCTCATTGGAGGTCGACATCACAGGCTGCTGCACCTGAGAGGAAGCAGGAAGTGGTCACTTACTTTGACGTCTTTACTTCCTGGTAAAGAAGCCAACTGCAGTTCCCTTTCTGACCATCAGGGCAGCAGTTGAAGTCTTTTCATGGCTTCATCTATCTGATGTTGAGGATGGGAATCAGTGGGTGTGGTTACCTGGCTCAGGTTCAGAGGCTGAGATCTGCTGGACACGCCCTGTAGATGGCGCTCAGTCAAAGAGTCTCCTGCACGACTGGAACCTTTCTTAGACTTTCCACTTTTAGCTTGATCTGCAGTGAAAACACAGGTGTGTATGTTCTAGAAATGATTATTTATGTCCAACATGTTTAACAGCCTTAAAATAATCATAAAGGAAACCAGTGATTTTCCAAGTGAAGCTGCAATAATACTGTCAAACAGACCAATAACTACTGGATTGAAAGGATTTTCTTTTTCCTTCTACGACCTTTTTCATCTGTGAACCAAAGACAACACACCTTTATTCATTTCTATGAAGAAACTGCTGAAATAATAACTATATAAACTAGAATATAAATGTATTGATTTTTTTAGAACTCTAGTATCCTTCAGGAAATGATGCCTCTGCATTTCATTTTACATGTTATTATTATTTATAGATTTTTTTTTAATGTATTTTATAGAATTTTCAACTGAAGACAGTTTAGAGATGGACAGATCTTTGATAGAATGTCCTCCGTGTTGGACCTGTACCTGCTGGAGGTTTTTGGTTTGTGCTTTCTCCAGGCTGACTCTTCACCGACGGCAGAATAACGGCCAGAGCCTTGGCGGGCTGCGAGGCGGTCTTTGGGCTGAGGGGGCTGCTGGTAGAGGAGTCCGAGTCTTGAGAGTCATGGACGGTGACACAGCTGATCACATTTGTCCTCTGACTTGTGCCTGAGCTGTGGACAGAAAAAGCACTTCTTCAACACGCTGGTTATTTTACCTTAAAATTCCAAGAGAGGAAAGGACCTCACCACGAGGCTGGACATTTCCTCTCGTCCTCGTCTTCGGAGTCGCTGTGAATGGTGATGATGCTGACGGCAGGACTGGGCGTGTCCGAGATGACGATGGGCTGAGACTGGTCACCAGCCAAAGAAGACGTGTTGTGCACGACAGACGTGACTGACGACAGCACTCTGAGGAGAACAACAGCGACATGAACACACGTGTTTGGCCAGTGTGTCCGTCGCCATGACAACAGGACGAGATACCTGGCTCTGTTCTCTCCGGTCCGAGGCTTGGACCTCTTCCTCTGTTGGCCTCTTGTGAGAGCGCCCCCTGAGCTGTGATTCTGGGACACAGAGGGACGGCCCACGCCAGAGTCCTGCTGGCCCACGCCGTCGTACTGGTTGCCGTGGCGACCCCTGTCAGAGAGTCACATGATACTTTTTCACAATCCTTATTCTGCTATGTTTACATTCATCTGTACATTTACACCTCACTTAGTTTGTCTTAGTTTATTCTTCTATGAATCTGATAAAATCAGTATTTTCTAATGATCATCACAACAATAACAATAATGTCAACCTGATAAAACAGTGTCAGTGTTAAAATAAAGAAGCTTCTACAACAGTGGAATCGTGTGAAGTGGTTTGTGCTGAGAAGTAAATACTTCAGTCCAACATTGGAGACGACTGTAGTTTGAAGTCTTTAAGTTCACGGTTCAACATCTACAGTCAAGACTCATTCTACCTCCAGCCCGCAGCCTGCTGACCGTCCGAGGCGGGGCCCCCCACAGGTGACTCCGGGACTACGGTCTGCCCGGGGTTGTGAAGGCTCATTCCTGGCATCTGCTGCCAGGTGGAGGGGATGAGGATCTGCTGAGCACCTGCTGGCCAGCCCTGCTGTACACACACACACACACACACACACACACACACCTTAGTGCAGAGTGTGTAGAGAAGACAGAGACGCAGCCTTGGACCGAGCTCTGATGTCTGTACGGTCAAAAGTCAACGTCAGATCTAAAGCAAACATCCTGAACAGAGACAAGGCGTCTGTGTGAGGGAGACATTTACTGTCCCTCTGACCTGATTATCCACCTCCAGCTCATCCCTCGGTCCAAATATCGGACCAGAACCAGAAACCAAAAGGAAGAGTCAGTGAAACTGAAGCATATGATGTTGGTGGATGTACCTGAGCCAACAGTCCAGGCTGGAGGTGGAGAGGCTGGGACGACTGGTTCTGAGGGACTAAGGGGACAGAGTTGTCCATCCTCACTTGATAGGCCGAGGGTTTGTTGGACGACTGCAGACCTGGATGGAAGAAGATGAAGAAGAAAACATCTGATGATAAATACAATCTGTTATCCAGGTCCTCCGTCAGTGCACCACTTCTTTTTACCCTGGATGGTGGGGGGACAGACGATGAGTGTCTGCTGGAAGGGTTCAGTCTGGGCACAGAGCTGAGTGGGTCGGGTCTGCAGAGGAACACCCTGCTGGGTCAGACCAGGGATGTTGATGGTGGCCTGTTGGTAGAGACTGGGCTGGTAGTTGAGCAGAGGGACGTTACTGCTGAGGGACAGTGACTGACCTCCAGTAGAAGACATCTGGACGACACAGAAGGTTTATTGAGCTGATGTGAACACATTGACTCACATCTGCTGTTGGAACAATTCTTGGGGCGACGTGAGCCCTAACATAGTTTGAGGGATAAACAGCTGTATATTAAAGCCAAGGCCACTAGATGGCAGCAATGCAGCTCATTAATTCAATCTTGGTTCAGACAAATAAATCAATATAACCGAGCCTATATCAGTTGTTATCAGATGATTTGGAAATTGTTTTCATTCAAAACATTTAGTCTTGAAGCGACTGGAGCTGAAGTTGGAGTTGACTCCAAGAAGGAGAACTGAACCTTTTAAACATCATGACCTGGACGACTGAGAATCTTCACAGATGTTTGGACGTGATAAGCTCCACCTATGGATGCTGGGTCATGTGACTCATCCAGACTTCTGTGGCAGGGGGACGTCACCGCGGCCTCACCTGGTTGTGCTGGTTTAATTGGCTACTGAAGGTGACGGTGAGGTTGGCGGCCGCACTGGGAGCGTTGTTGTTGTTGTTGTTGGCGAAAAGGTTCTTTCCGTTCTCAAATGCACTGCATCGACGTTTGCAGATGTCCATATTCTGGAAGCAGGACTTCACACTAGAAGGACAAAAACAAGTTGAATTAAAAGTGAAACCAGTAGAGAACGGGGGACAACGGGGGAGAATGGGTGAGCTTACTGTGAGCTGTGAGGAAAGTGCAGCAGGTGGGTCATGGTGACAAAAGGGTGGTTCAGGGTCTTCATGGGTGTCACGCGTTTGTCTGCATCAAGAGTCAGCATCTTCTTCAACAGGTCGATGAACTCTCGTCGGTCAGCCTTCTCTGCCAAGATGTCCGTCCCCTCCAGGTTTGTCATGTTCACCTGCAGGGAGGAGGGTGTTGAGGAGCTGGTACAACTGTCTTCTCTGTGTCTTCTGTCCACAGATTGGACAAACACTGAAGTGTGTGTGTGTGTGTGTGTGTGTCACCTGCATCATATCGTCCAGACAGTTGAAAATATATTTCCGAGCTTCCTTTGACTTGATTCCCATCTCGGCCTCGTGTTCTGCAGGAGTCTGAAAAAGGACACAGTCCATGCTGTAGTGCAGGAGTCTTTAATGTGGGTCGAGCCCAGACCCTGGTACTGACAGAGCAGGGACCCCCAGAGACGCGGCAGTACCTTGAGTCTCCACAGGGGGTAGCTGGAGTCGGGGCCTCTGTTAAAAAAGCGACAGGTCTTCGTCCCTGCACTGAGCAGATACTCTGCTGGAAGACCCTGGGTCTGAGAGATGTAACGAATCTGGAGCAGAAGAAAGAAGAAGAAGTGAACTTTGACTCAGCAAAGATCACTAGTAAAAATGTGACTAAAATAAATGTCGTCACTTCTTCAATGTTGTTCTAAATGCACTGTTGCATCTGAGCAGCAGCTCAGAACGTGGACGTCCTTGATGAAAAAAATGGACATTCACCACCGTTGGGTCTTGAAGTCGTGATCATCACAAAATACGGTGTTAAAAAAAAAACATCTAATGGAGAAATCTGAAGATATGGTGGCACAGATAGAAGTCCTGCACCTTCTTGACAAAGAACATCAAGCATGAAACAATCAGAATCAGAATCTTCAAAGAAAGTGAAGGGAGAATGAAATGTCAGCAGCTTCTGACCTGATCGTACTCTGAAGCTCCAGGATACAGAGGCCAACCCAGGAACAGCTCAGCGATGACACATCCCAGTGACCACATGTCGATGGCCTCACAGAAGGGAAGGCCCAGGATGATCTCTGGAGCTCTGTGAAGACATCAGGCTGGTCAAACCACACAGGAGCATCTGGAGAGCTCGCCAGCACAGAATGAGGGCCACTCACCTGTAGTACCGTGACTGCAGATAGGTGGAGCACACAGCTTTGGACACATGGCTGGCAGAACCAAAATCAATGACCTTCACTCTGTACGGCTGCCTGAGCGGATCCACCAGCATGATGTTCTCCGGCTTCAGGTCGGCGTGGATCAGTCCCAGACTCTTGAGCTTCATCAGCGCCGTGGCGACCTGCTGCAGGATGGGGCGGATGCACTTGAGCATCAGCGGGCTGAACTTGCTGTGCTTCAGGAAGTCGTAGAGATTCTGCTCCAGCATCTCAAACACGAGGCACGTGTGGTTCTTGTGCTGGAAACACTCGTAGGAACGGACGAAGTTGAACTCGTCCGCGTTCTCCGTGCTCAGGCGGCTGAGGATGCTGACCTTGAGGGTGGAGAAGGAGAGGACGTCAGGAATCCAACCTACTGATGAGCTGTTGGTTAATTCCAACTCTGACCCCCTGGGGGCGACAACAATTCTAACACTGTTAAAAGAATTCTATTTTAGAATCCAGTCCTGGGTTCAGTGAACCAGATTGGGCCCACAGGCCACCAGTTGATTATCAATTACTAATACAGTCTATTTTCTTTCCCCACGATGGCTCCTTAATTCATCATCAATCACGTCGTGGACAAATATGAACACAGCAGTGTTTGAAGAAAGACCTCCTGTTTAAGGTGGTTTAGTCCTAGATGTTCATAGATGGAGAAGATGTTGGAAGAGGCTGTGAGATCAGTTTGTTACCATCGTTATTCCATTAGTTTCCTGCAAAGCCTCAATTTGCTGAAATGTTGTAACAAGTGTAACGTCTACATGTGAGACCTTCACAAAAACATCAACTTCAGAGTCAGTTTGTTCTCACCTCTATTTGTCCTTGTCGAGCGTAGGACGGATGATTCTTCAGGATCTTTATGGCCACAATCTCATTGGTTCCTCTCTTCCAGCATTTGGCCACCTGACCGAAGGTCCCGCGGCCCAGAAACTCCAGGACCTCGTAGCTGTTGGACATGGAGCAGAGGATCTCGTGCTGCACCAGCTGGTAGTCGCCCTCACTGTGGGAGTTGCTGCTCTTGGTGGTGGAGGTGGAATGTGCGATGGACTGAGCCGTGGTCCCACCTCCTCCAGCGGTACGGTTGGAGACCACGGGGGCCGAGAGCTCCTCCAGGATCTGGACGCTGTCACTGCTGTCCACCTCCTCGCTTTTCCGTTTCAGGCTGTACTGCTTTGGGTAGAGGTCACATGGCTGCGACGTAGACTCCCCGTCTTTGACGCGTCGACTGGACGAGGTGGACGAGGTGGAGGACGGCGGTCCGTGCAGGCTGCCCGTGCTGTCCGCCGCCCGCACCGCCGTCTGCTCCCTGGAGCCCGCAGCCAGCGGATGGACCTGGCTGCTGTTGTAGACTGGGTTGAAGGTGGAGCTGGAGGTGGAGCTGGAGGTGGAGGTGGAGGCTGCGGCTCCCTGGTTCTGGGGGCTCTGCTGGTAGTAACCATTAGCTCCCAGCTGATTGGACACATCCCAGGCAGGGTTCTCCACCTTCAGCCTCTTAGTGCGAGAGAAGCCGCTGGAGGACACAGACGGGGAAGAAAAGACCTGGAGCTGCGACGCCATGTCTGTGGACGAGATCCACCAAGAAGGAGAAGAAGAAGAAGAAGAAGAAGAAGAAGTTTGTCCTCAACTCTTCCTCTGTGGTGCTGTCAAGTTGGACCTAATTAACAAATGGACCACAGCAACTATTTTAAAGACACGGTCCACGTATGGACTGAACAGTTACTGTCCATGGTCAGTGTGGTCAGTCCACAGTCATACTTCAGTCTCTGACCCTGACCTAACATCTAATGATCCCCCCGTTTGTCTGTCGAATGTCCTAAAGACTCACTGAGAAGATGATTAAACACATTGTTGTTGTTTTTCCACCGACGTCAGACGTCCTGATGACGTCACTCGGACTGGTTCATACGTTTGACGTTGAGCTCAGACATTTGATCTAAGCTGAAATATTTACATTCAATCCACCGGGGGCCGCTGCTCTGCCCGGTCCGCTACCTACGCCCCTGGCGGAGCCTCCATAACGCCGTGTCTGTCTGTCTGTCTGTCTGTCTGTCTGTGAGCGCCCTCAACCACCGACCGGGGCCTCAGTGTCGTCCTCCGTCTGTACCTGTGTTCGACGCAGGAACTCCCCGCCGTTGATCCGTCATCGAGGCCTCGTCACATCATCTCCGGGCGGCTCTGCAGCGGGTCACCGCAGCCGCAGCCGCTGGAGCTCCGGGAGGACAACCGAGCTAACAGTCGGCCCGGCGGGTCACATCATCACCGGTCACAGCCCACAGGCCTGAGGCTCCAGGACCACGGAGTCACCGCCGGTCTGAGCCGCGGCCATGACGACGGCAGTGGAACGGACTGAGTCTGAGGCTCCGGTCTGTTCCACTGTACGCACTTCCTGCCGCGATGACGCCATCTACGTGGACTGACGTCATAGACCGTGTCCTATACTGTACGTCTATTACGGACAGGTGGGCAGACGGACTGACCGAGAGACAGACAGACAGACAGACAGACAGACTGACGCTTGAAATCTATGAACAGTTACTTTTGACAAGGGTCAGTTTTTACTTGAGACAAAACACTGTCATAAATATAAATGATCATCTGTCCTGTAAATATATTGTATATTTATATATGATCTAATAAACTAGGCTCATTTCTCCAATAAGAAACAGTTTTTTTAATAAATCTCCTGCTCTACCTACAGTCGTTAATAACAAAACTCGCCACTAGAGGGTACTAGTGGCTGTGGTTAAAAAAAGGAAAAACACAGCGCCTTCTACACAGGGGATATTTAAAGAGAACTCTTTTAATGCACATTCAGCATGTAAACACAGAGACTATTCCTCTCTGTCCAGCTCCAGATCAGGTCTCCTGTCCCTTCAGATATATTAACATTGACATCTTTTAACCAGCATTTACAGTCACAGCAGCTGAGATGATGCTGCTGCTGCTGCCCAGGACTATGAGTGAGAAGAGACCAGCACAGTCCAGTCACAACACCAGGACCTCCATAGTTCTGGATACTACAGTATCCACTAATGTATCTGTTTCCGTCAGCGGTGATGGAGCAAAATGGGAGTAAAACGCATGCAATATACAGTATAGTGTGTTTAGAGAATATGGATGGAATTCCTTCAGTGGTCAAAGAATAGAAGAAGGAAGAGACACAAGAGCTCGACATTAAAACCAAAAGAAAATCTAAACAAACGTATAAAGAGAAATGACCAGCAAATCCCTGCATGTGCAATAAAAATGAAATGAATGACTGATCTGAGAACAGCACAAATAAATTCAGCTTACAGAATAATCAACACAGCATCACTGAAACACCTGCACTCTTCTTTAAGACACGTCATGGACATTAGGGGGCGATAGTTGTATGAGCAGTTCACATGTGATGACTGATGCTGTGAACGGTTCCACGTTGGGGCCTTGACTTCGTCCGTGTGTCCGCCCACCCACTACCTGAAGGAGTGCCGGAAGTGGACGCTCCTTCGTTTCAACTTTTCCGGGTTGTGGGAGGCCATGTGGGAAAATTCCCGGAAGATGTCCAGGTAGGTGGCATCGCCTGATGGGAAAAAGGAAAAGTTGTTTATGATGATTTAAATCACTCCTCACCAGGTCACAGGGGCGGCGGCCGGCCCCACCCAATCACACTGCACCACCCTGTCAGCCTCCCTGTGGGTGCAGAGTCCACTGGAGGTGGTGTGGGTGGAGGACGGAGCTGTAATCAGAGCAGCTCAGTGGTAACCGGGCAGCTGGTGGATTAGAACCGACCACCGCCTCCAATGATTCAAATTCAAATTTAGCTGTCAGATCTAGGCCTCTAGGTGGCAGTAATGCTATTTGAGGCTGGTGACCCTGAGAGGAGGCTCAGAGATGTAGATATTTACAGATTTAATCCATGACTGAATTTTACTGTTAAACTAAAGAAAAGGTTTTGTTTTTGTCAGGTTATCAGGTCCTTGACAAAAATACAAGAATTTGAGACAGTGTCCTACTGTGTGTCCTACTGTGTGTCCTACTGTGTGTCCTACTGTGTGAAGAGGTGAAAAGTGATGACATTGATCCTGTGACATCATCAGGTAGAAAATATAAAAAGTAAAGCCTATTTTTTCAGAGCCTGAGCCTAAATTAGAAGAGAAGGACCAGGCAGCTGGACAAGAGGACGTGTCACATGACTGGTGCATTAAAAAAACACCGTCCTTCAAAGAGTCTTTATAGAGTTGGGAATCTTTGATATGAATGTTGGGAAAGAACAGAAAGAAGGAAAAAGAGAATCCGTGTGAATAGAGGAGCAGAGGCCGACGGAGGAGCCGTGAAACTTCCTTCTTTCAACTTCTCGTCAGATACTGAGGCTTTACTCCTGCTGTAACCATGACGACGGCCCGGTCTGCAGACATAACAAAAGCAGTTCAACTCTTTTGTCCCTGGAGAGCTCCCAGACTGGGCTAATTAAAAAGAGGAATGAACATTCCTGGGTGTGGGAAAGAAACCTTCACCTAAACACACGCAGCTGCATCTGAGCCACGGCTGAAGATGTTGATGTTTAATATCAGCTCCGTTATTTTGCTCATGTCATTTTTTTTCAGAGATGTTCGAGTCCTTTTGACCCATTTCTTTACATCTGAGGTGAACTATCTCCCCAGCTTCAGATGGAGTAAAACACAACAACCAGACCAGATCAATAATCAACAGTCAGTGACGAAGAGTTCAGTCAGAAGAGGAGGAAAAAGAAGCAGGAAGAAGAAGTGGCTTTGACTGAAATGGCCTTTTATTTCCAGTGTGTCACAAGAGTCAGAGTCAGTGAAACAGTCACAGAGGATTTTTGTTAAAAGTCAAAGAAGGAGGAAAACAACAAACACAACAAGGTTAAAAGAGCAGATTAGGAGCAGCCTGTGTTTTAAAGCCTCACTGGGCAGAATAATGGTTTGATGGAGATGAAGATCAGACAAAGAAAGAGGAAATATTTGAACAGCAGGAAACAAAGTTGATTCGAAAGAAAAGAAAGACTGGTTAAAATTGACTTTATTAAAGGAATTATGGAGCAGGATGATGAAGGTGGAGGAGGAGGAGGAGGAGGGACAGACAGAAGGGACGGAGACAAAGTTCTCTTCCTCCGACCAACAGAACAGTCAGCTGACGGTCAGCTGGTTATTGGCGATGACATCATCAGAGCCTGGTATAACACGTTCATCAGGTTAAAGTGTGTAGTAGAAGAAGAGTCCTGATATATTGGACGACTACTGTACAAATATATATGACATACAGGTCGATTTATTAAAACGTTGACGCACTGTGGCAGAAAGTGACGGATTTTCTCTCTTTCTCTCATTACTGGTGAAGAAAGTCAAGAGTAAAGTTGACCCAAAAATATATCTTGATACAAAAATACAGATTATCTGGGATTATCTGCCTGTGGGCTTGGATGAATCACAGACTGAAGAATTTTACTGTAAATTACAGTAAAACAGTTTAATGAAGTCTCTGAGTCCAAAAGACTGATTGTCACAGCAGCCCCTGTAGAGGGCAGTATACACTCTCTGTTAGCCTGGTCCACGTGTGGATGGACTGTCCTGAACATGGACATGTCGCCCGTCTCTGATCAGAGCATTAACAACACTTTCCCTCACATTTCATTCAGATACTGTTGTGTCCAACACTGTGGACGACCGTCCTACTGGTCAGTTTGATAACAGTGTCTCTGGTCTTGACAGTTGTAACGGTAACACTGAAAAAAGTGCTGGAAAAAAAGGGACAACAGTCCAGGAATGTCTGAAGAGACATTAGAAAATAAGACAGACACACACAGATAGAAAGGAGACAGGGACAAGGAGCTGCAGAGACACATGTCCTGGCTGGGTTCTAACCTGACTGCAGGGACTTCTAGCTCTCTGAAATATTCAGACAGATAAACTCCTGAATGCACTTCCTATACTGCTGCTCAGTGGGACTGCTGACTGGGTATTGACCTGGTTGTCCAAAGGGTCCTTCCGACTCTCGCATCTCCTCGTTCATTCTGGCCAATCGGAGCCTGAAGGACAAAAGTGGGAAAAGGTGTTGAGAACCACCAGTGATGGTGAGAAGTAAAAGAGAAATGAACCTTCAGAACCTACAGTGTGACTATATCAGCGTTGGCCTGCTGCACTGCTATGCTCAGAGGATCCTGTCCGTCCTCGTCTTCATCCGTCTGCGTCGCCCCTCTCTTCAGGAACAGACACACTTGTCTTTGTGGATGGAGAGTGGACAGAGGGTTAGGGTTAGTGAGTTCACTGGTCAGGAGTCAGAGGTTCAACTAAAGTGACTTCTTCTTTGACCCACCCCGTGTGTCCCAGATAGGTTGCATGGTGTAGAGGACACCGTCCCCTGGCGTCTCTCTGGTTGACGTCAGCAGCATTTTGGAGCAGGAACTCGCAGGCAATCAGTGAGCCCTAAAAGACAGAGGCAGCAGCAGCAGCAGAGACTTCAGGGTGGACAAATGAACAGGGACACCCTTTAAAGTCGTCCTAGTGTCCTCTCCACTCACCCCGATCACAGCCTGGATCAGAGGCGTCTTTCCCTCGTCCTCAGTGTTGACCAGGTTCACGTCAGCGCCGTGAGCCAGAGCTTCAGCCATGAGCGGAAGGTTCCGGGCCTTTGAGGCCTTGTTCAGCAGGACTCCAGGATGAAGATCACGCACGTCCTCTGGGTCTGAACCTTCAGGCTCCGCCTCCAGCTCAGCTTCTCCACTGGAGTCATCAGACACTTCACACTCTGGGAAAAAAAAAGAGAAAAACACTGAGTTTCCTTTGTTTGAGGCCACGATGTTGGAGGTTCCTGGACTGGACCAACCTTCCTCTGTGACGCTTTTCACTACCGAGCCAAACACCAGGATGTCTGTGCTGCCGTCTGTGCTGCCTCCCAGCCCACTGTCACTGCTGAGACCTGAAGGACCAGGACAGACACCGGGACATGACGTCAGCGTCTGCTTCTGAGGGTTTCAAGGGTTCTAGATCTACAGGTGAACAGTGGTTTCCTTACTTCTGGGTCCAGATCCTGTGTCAAAGTAGGAGAAGAGAGAGTCCAGCTCATCTGGACAGAACAGAGACTCTCGTCTGAACTTGGCAGCTGCTGCAAATGAACACATGAAAAATTCACTCAATAAATACAAGGCAAGAAAAACCCTGAAGATTCACCAGGAGTCGACCCAACCTGCTGACAGGGTCGAGGGTGACGTGCTTCCAGCCTCCTGTCGGTATCTTCTCCGTGTTTTGGACACAGTGGTGGCGCTGTTGTGTCTTCGACACTTCTTCACACTCCACCGTCGCTCTGGTTTGCTGTCCCCGTTGATGAAGATCTCTCTGCAGCTGAGCTTCTTCAGGAACTTCTTCTCCACGTACTTTGCTCTGATCCAGGCCTCCTTGTCCTGCCTACAGGAGGTCAGATCAGTAAATATAGTCGGGACATATATTGTCCTTTCACCATGAGAGGAAGTTCACCTTGAACTGGACGGTTGAGGTTTCTTCAGACCTTGGTCCTGGTAAGAACCTTCATAGATGTGGTTGATGACGCTGTTTCCAAGTTCACACATGAGCTGCAGGTGATGATGATGACGACAGGTTTCACCACAGACTTATATACTGTATATACACCACACCTCTACATGTGAGTAGGAACCTGTACCTTCAGTAACTCTGGTTCCCATGTGTCCAGTGTGAGCGAGCGAACCTTGGAACAGTGAACACCAAGACTCCTGTGATGGAGAACATGACATGAACCTTCACTTATAATAATTAACAACGTTAAATGAGACTCATTTCTGTTTCCTGCAGAGTGACTGGTACCATGGGTCACATGTACCATGGGTCGCTCTGAACCAACACCAAATACCATTGATGGGGAAAATTAGCGAAGCTGCATCTACTGTCATGCAAATCACCAAGTTCCTGCGACGATGGTGTCTGGTTACCTGGTGACCGTGTGGGTGCAGAGAAAAGACAGACTGATAGTTGGGGCTGGACGGTTACTAGACTGGTTATAATGAGGACAAAGACACAGCATGAATATTCATGAGTCAGGAGCTGGAGAAGCTGCAGGGGGCGGAGTTACATAAACACTGATAATCCCAATGTGAATAATCCACACTCTTTGAGACAGACAGACAGACGGACAGACGGACAGAGGGACAGAGGGACAGACAGGTGGATTTTCTCGGCTCTCTACCTGTGGATGCCTGAACACTCGATACACAGCAGGATGCCCAGGTTGATGGAGGCCCAGCGGGGGTCGGCCTGGCCGCAGTCACAGCACCGCTCGTTCCCCGGGAGACTCTGGATCCTCTGCAGGACGGTCTCGCCGCGGCCGCTGCGGTCTCGCGTCTCACTGGCCGAGTCAATACTACTGGTGGACGGTGACGCTGTTCTGTCCAGGTGCTGAGAGAAAGTCAACAGAATCCAATGTAAATGTCAGGAGTGAGAGACGGAGACTTTGGCAGCGATGGAGCCACAAACATCTACGTCACAGCAGAAATGCTGCGTTTGCTTTAACCTCCTTCCTTGAACTACAGAGTGGTTCCAGTGAAGGTGTGGTCAGATACCTCCATGTAGTAGGAGTCTGGACTCTCTCTGTAGGCTGAAGCAATGCTGGCCTGAACGGCCTGAACCCAAGCCTGTCTCAGCTTCTCCGACTCAGCCTGCAGCATACAACTCCTGCAGTCACGGGGCAGACATGACACCTCAGCTGTGTGATCTTATACGACTTGTAGCATCACACAGTACATGCAACTCCACCTGCAGACCATCTGAGAAGCTCCTTACTTTGATGGAGATACCACCTCGAAGCAGAACCTTCTCTCTATGTCCTCACATGGTTTGACCGAGCAGAGACGCAGGTCTTCCACCACCACAGTTAGAGAGTCCTGTGAGCACGGAACCAGGAGAACAGGAGAAGAAATGAGGAGAAGAAATGAGGAGAAGAAATGAGGAGAACAGGAGCAGATTTGACAACCAACACCTCAGTGGCCGTAGTTACTTTCTCTGGTCTCACTGACTGTTTCTTCCTCATAGTTTCTTTTTAACATTAAGCCAATGTTCAACATAATCAACGTGATTATGATTAAAAGTATTTAATCTGGGATGATCACCATGTTTCCCAGACTATATTTAACACGAGTCAGCTCTAGAGTGCCCTCTAGCTGATGTCAGTGTCAAAACATGTGACTTTATATATTTTAATATATAGTTGGCAGCGACCCTTCAATCCAAACCAGTCAAGTGTGATTTGTAGACACTACAAATGATCAGTGTGTCAGTGAAGGCAACACGCTCTCACCCTCCCACCACTAACCCCTCGCAGCCTTCATCCCTGGGGAAAGTGATACGTGGACAACACTCTGGTGTCCGTGGACGTACCTTCAGCTTCTTCTGATAGACCAGCTGACTGTTCTGGATGGAGAACCAGCGTCTAAAAGGAGGAGAAGTGGGAGATGAATAGAGCATGAACCAGATGGACAATGCTTCTTCACTGCTCTGTATATTTCTCCTTGTCCCTGTGATTGATCCAAGTCACTGCTTGGTTGAACCCATCACCAGAGGGAACAGTGGGCAACTGTCTGTCTGTCTGTCAACATCACTAAGACATGGTCCACTCTGGTCTTGTTACCTGTTCCAGGTCTTGAAGGCATTGCTGGCCCTCTTGAACAGGTAGCCCTCCATCACCACGCCATTGGGAGCGTCAAGGTTAAATTCCACCTTGGATTCATCATAGGAGAAATCCTGATGGAGACAAGATGTAAAACTCAGAATCCGGAAAAACACGGCTGACAGTCAGGAAAGGTCAGGACACCGGCGGATCGGGAAGACGACAGGATGCTGTTCCAACTTTTCCAATGATGGAACAGGAAAAAAAACACGTCTTCCTTTTCCGTACGGAGCTCCGTGTGAGTTCTGTTCCTGTGGAGATGAACTCAACCTCCAGGCCATAAAGAACCTCAATCAGCACAAATTGTGCGATGATGTAGAAGGACGTCACGTGTTGGACCACATGTGCCCTGTTCCATCTTCCTGTGTGGCCCAGAGGACAGGACTGTGACGCACAGGGTTACAGAAACACGTACCTGGTACGAAGCCCTTCACCACCGGGTTACCACTGAGTTACCACCAGGTTACCACTGAGTTACCACTGAGTTACCACTGAGTTATTACTGAGTTACCACTGGGTTACCACTGAGTTACCACTGAGTTACCACTGAGTTATCACTGAGTTATCACTGAGTTACCACCAGGTTACCACCGGGTTACCACTGAGTTACCACCAGGTTACCACTGAGTTACCACTGAGTTACCACCAGGTTACCACTGAGTTACCACTGAGTTACCACCAGGTTACCACTGGGTTACCACTGAGTTACCACTGAGTTACCACTGAGTTATTACTGAGTTACCACTGAGTTACCACCAGGTTACCACTGAGTTACCACTGACTTACCACTGAGTTACCACCAGGTTACCACTGAGTTGTCACTGAGTTACCACTGAGTTATTACTGAGTTATCACTGAGTTATCACTGAGTTACCACTGAGTTATCACTGAGTTACCACTGAGTTACCATGGAGTTACCACCGGGTTACCACTGAGTTACCACCAGGTTACCACTGGGTTACCACTGAGTTACCACCGAGTTACCACTGAGTTACCACTGAGTTATTACTGAGTTATCACTGAGTTACCACCGAGTTACCACTGAGTTATCACTGAGTTACCACCAAGTTACCACTGAGTTATCACTGAGTTACCACTGAGTTACCACTGAGTTATCACTGAGTTACCACTGAGTTACCACTGGGCCCAAGGAAAACTCATTCATCAAAGAAAGATTGACTTTACTGTAAATATTGGAGTTTCTGAATCCACCAAGATGGATTCAAGAGAAGTTCTTCACTGCACAGAGGGAGTCACATCAGTACTGCAGTTCAGTTAAAGGTCCAGTTGTAGCTGAAAGGTTTCAGGATGTAACTCCTAAGTATCTGATCTGAATCATTGAAGACACTTCAGCAGAAAACACTGTGAAGACACCACAGCCTCACAACAGGTTTGTCGAGCCACATTTGGCCTGTGGGCCTCCAGTTTGACACATCTGGCAAAGGGTTTCATACATAGATTTTCTTCATGAATAAAACAGCTCCTCTTGAATTTTAACTCTTATTTATTATTTATTTTATTTTTACCGTCTTCACGACCAGCGCTCACACTAAACCAAGTCCTGTTGATGATGTAACAACATCTATTAACCCATGAAATTACAGAACAGACCACAGAACCCAAGGTCCACCAGTGTCCCCCCTGCCGCAGTTTGACATCATACACACTTCAATAAAAGCATTAACCACAGTAAAACTGAACTATCAGTGTAAGACCTGCTGTAAACTGTAGACATCTGTTCACCCACCAAACTGTGGAGCCACCAGCAGCAGATCTTCATCTTCAGACGCTCAGATTGTTGTATCAACATCGTTAATCCACACTGACTCAATCCAAGGATTAACCAACGACACCTCACTGTCCTGTTGCTGAAACTGACAAAAACCAAACGACCAGATCCTGTCTGTGTGTCTGAGGTGGAACTCCCTGAACATCTCACACCTCCCTCACTGTAGGAAGAAGGCGGAGCTGAAACTCTGTGTAGACCTGGTGCTGGTGGGAGTGGGGGGGGGGTCTATCTGGCAGATCACCAAGAACATCAGACCAACGGGTAACACTACTGTCCATCAGCTCCACTCAGGGTCTCCACACCTGCAGTGGTCTGAACCCACCACAGGAGGTGGAGCAAAAAAAATGTGGGTTATTTATAAGACAGACAGGAGAAACATCTGTACTGCAGTCTGGACTCTTGTTGTTGTTGTTGTTGTCTCGGAGTCAGATGAAGAGAAGACCGTCCTCAGGTGACACACTTGGAAGTTAAAGAAGTATATGAAGAGTAGTGTAACATACTGTATATAGTATATATTTACATTTTACTGTGACATCAGTCTCTGCTGTTCCACGTCAGCGTCACCTCAATGCAACAAAGACGGATGGAAACACAATCACAACCCTCTGAGTTTATGTTCTCTCTATAACATGTGGAAGTGGCCTAGAGTCTGAGGGCCAGTAGTGTTACGTCAACCACAGGTTGAGAACCAGCACTGATATAATGGTAGGAATTGAAGAAAGACAAGGAAAATGCAAATGCCCCACACTGACTGACTGATAGAACTGATGGAGAGGGTGGATGAGATGTCATTTCTTTGAAGCAACAGCAGGTGGTGGTTTTGATGGAGTCTTACAGCTGAAGAAAACCTTTCACTCACCTGTAGAAGAGTCTGAGCAGAGATGTTTCCGTTGGTCACCAGAGGAAATAAGGAGAAAAAGAAAATACACAGCCTTAAAATACTGGACATTTGTAGTAAATATTTCTATTGGCTTTTTATTTATACACACACACACACACACACACACACACATATATATATATATATACATATATATGTCACTAAAAAACACCTGGACTCACCCTCTGCTGGATGGTGGCGTGTTTGTGTTCCATCTCCCTTTTCTCCATGGCCGAGTCGATCACCAGCTGATCCAACTGGAGGTCCCACCAAACAGAAGGAACATTTCAGAATATGTCACTTAAACCTCTGGTCCCAGGTTAGTGGTGGATCCAGGCATCAGTTCAGCAACAATGTCCATCAATGGAAGCTCAGTCTTCATGGAGATGAAATGAATCAGTGCTCACCTCAGCAGCCAGCTTCTTCATGTAAGGATCCATGTCGTCCAGCAGGTTGTAGCCCTGCTGGAAGAGTGAGTACTGGGCGTGCATGAAGGACAGCATCTGAAGAAGAGGAAGAAGGTTGGAGGTTCCGTCACCACAAGGTCATCATCAAGATGAAGAATGACTTACTGCATCCAGGATTTCAAACTTCTTCTTGGCCTGAAGGACGTTGATCTGCAGTGAAGAGAAAATGATTTTAATGGAAACTGTCAGATGAGTTTTTCTGTCTGCACTGGATTCTTTTCATCATTAATTATATTATATAGATTATAATCAATACTGTATTAGTGTGTGTATGTATACTGTATATATATACATATATACTGTGTATATATATTGACACAGGGCTCATCAGCTGCTTTAAACACCACATTTAGAAAAAAAAAGCAAAAGCTTAAATACGTTAGTTGATCAAAAGTGACCAAGTATGTCCTCATGGTTGACCAGTGTCACGACCTGCAGCACGTAGTCCAGAGCCAGGTGTCTGAAGCACTTGCGGGTGATGCTGAGGGTGGAGGTGGCTTCCTCCACCTCGTGGGGTTTGTTCTTGGGGGCCTGAGCGTTCTTCACCTGTGCGATCTCCATGTCCTCCCGCACTCTGTCAAAGTGCTTCTTGGTCTCCTTGAACTTGCGCACATCCCTGAAGAACACGGAGGACAAAAATGATTTATTCATGAAGAATGGAACCATGAGGTTCAGGACCATCAGCATCTTTGATGAAGTCTGGTTGCCCCTTGTTGAACCTGTGCTGGTACTGTTTCCCACACAGACAAACTCAGACGTTGGGAGTTTACTTACTCTTTTACAAAGTTGTGCAGCTGCTGCTTCACCGAGCGCTGAGCCTGGTCAAAGAGTATCTGAAACACACACACACACACACACACACACACACACACACACACACACACACACACAGGAGAGGTTCATCTGAAGGAGTTCATACAGCAGAGCTCTCTGTGGTTAAAAGACTTTACTGGAAACACACATTTCAGTTCCATAGTTTGGCGCCCCCAGTGGCAAACTGTGTCACTGACAAAGACTCACACTGTATGTCATTTCTTCAGTTTGATTTGATTTGACTGCGTTCTGTCCATTATTTTGGAGACAGTGATTCAACAGATTGTTTCTCTGTTCCCTCTGTTCTACAGTCACTGACAAGACAATGTTTATTTCTTTCCTTCTTCTCTTGACCAAGGTCAATATTTTTGACTGGTCCAAAATAAACTCCTCCTCCTTCTCCTCCTCCTTAACCACTACATTATTGTGCAATCCTTTGTAATACTATTTATCCAGAGAACCAGAATCCAACAGGGGGCGACATAACACAGCCTTTCCCTACGATTCATTTATCTCTTGCAGCCTGTTACAGCTGTGTCCAACTGTACAACACGAGGCTGTAATGATGCTGCTGCTGCTGCTGCTGCTGCTGCTGCTGCTGCGTCTGCAGCTGTTAAATAGGTCACCCAGGGGAGAGGGGGGAGGATGTGATGGAGCAGCAGGGATTTCAGATCCATGTGAAACCGTGGAGTCTGGTTCCAGCCCTGGGTTTGACATGCAATCATGTGACTCTATGTCACAGCAACCAGATCAACCTGTGATCTCATATGGACGTGGTCAGTGTTTCTGTCCTGCTGCAGCGCCCCCTCCTGGGACGGTTGGTCTCCACTCCAAAGTTCTGTTGCCATGATGTCCTGCTGTAGAACCACCAGGGTCTACAGCAGTGCTAACCTGTGGTCAACCAGACACTTCACTTCATCCATGCATCAGGCAGATGTTTTCCTTCAAGGTTATTTACAAGGTGAGGATCAACAATCAGGTTTCACACAAACAACCCCTGAAAAAAGAGAAGTATCTAGGAAGCAAGTGTTGAAGGAGACAAAGGAGGAGTCTGTAGGACAGACGGGGAGAAGGAACCAAACATCTCCTTGGACATTAGGACATTAACTTAATATATTTCCGTGGTCAGAGTGAGTAAACACTGGGCTACATGCTAACACGACAAAGTGTCAAACGAGGCGTTGTGTCCTGGACCAGGTCAGTGGATCAGTGGACCGAGGTCATAACCACTTCAACGACAGGTGGTTGGAGGTTGTGTGTTGAGCGCTGCTAGACGGTGGACGGAGGTGTTGACTGGATGTGACTGTTGTCCCGTCAACTCCCACTGCAGCTCCTGATGTTTGTGACAGTGGCAGCAGGAAAACCACTGTGGGACTTCCTGACTCTGGGCTGAGCGCTGGCTGCAGAATTCCTGAGCTGCTTGTGGGAAGTTGACACCCTGCACTCAGTGGTCCAAGGTTTAACAAGTTGCTTCTGAGCAAAGTGAACCAGAGGGACTGAGAAGGTCCAGCACCAAAAGTTTGTGAATTAGAACCAGGGGCTGAAGGTCTTGAAACAATGTTTGGAAAATCATTGGCTCTGACTCGTCTCAGTGCCGTCGTTGTTCAACGTTCATGAGGCGAACGCTCAGCCATTCATCATCATCATCATCATCATCAGCTGCTGCTGCTGTCATTGAAACACATTCAATTCAACTGTATCCCATTCACAGTGGCCACACATACACACACATAAATGTAGGTTCACAGGCCGATGGTAAGAAACGACAGCTACAATCACATGACAACATGTGATAAAAACACCAAACCACACGCCAACAGTAAAAAAACACCAAACCACCGACTGACAACCACCGGCTAAATATACAAAGAGCCTTCAGACATTTTATGTGAATTTCTAAACAACAACCATCGCCGTCGACTAGAACATTGCTGGTGTCCTCATGGTTCCACTGAATGGTCTATTTTCTGACTAGATCTTCCCAGGAGTCTACAGATCAGTGCATCTGTAAATACAGTGTTTCTGAAAGGATGTAAACATGGATAGGAACATATATGTATTACATACATCTATACATTAACAAACAACAACCAAAAACAAAAGAAATGAATATGTTTATATTTGTAAATATATACATGCATGTATACACACATATGTACATGAACATTTATGTGGACCCTTTCATAAAAACAAATATATATATATATATATATATGAGAGGACTCTTTAAAACAGCGTATTTTGGATTTGTTGACTAAAAGAAGGAGAGGTTTGGCATCAACGTCACCTCCGTACAAAACGCTGTGTTGAAAACCTGACGTAGTTTGTCTGTTGGAGCTGAGGTCGTAGTAGAACCAACCATGTCTCCCTGCAGGAGACTTTGTGTCTAATATATTTGTGGGGGAACCAGGACACAAATGCCTTGAAGCAGAAGTTCTGTGAGTTTTGCTGTGATAACAGTTCCATTGTAAGAGGATCTACAGACTCCAGGAGGACGGAGGACGGAGGACGGAGGACAGAACCGCTCTCTCCCTTCATTAAGTTACTGACTATCACAACATTGACTCTGATTTTGACAGACAGGTTCACAGACACAACAAATGTGGACTGTGGTTATGAAACAAAGAGGACGTTGTGTAGTCACAGAGAGACGGCTCTTCACCGACGTGACTTCATGACTCAAGAATGAGCGGGACATAAAGGACCACTGTCCCCACCGTCCTGTTGTCAAGACCCTGTTTACTCCACAAACGGATCTAATGACATTAATGAAACCATTAGGTTTTTCTAGCGGGAGGGTGGAGGTCTGCAGTGGATGGAGTTGATAATCCAGAGGTTTCATTTTACCAGGGACATTGATTGATTCTGACTGAACCTGGTCCAGACCCATAGCAGGACGACAGTTGACAGTTGTGAGCTGTGAGATAAAACATCTGTCTATGAAAAGTACGGAGAGTGAATTGGTGATAGAAGCAGGAAGGTTGACTGACCATAAAAGCCCAACTTCATCTCCACAGGTTCCTCAACTGGGAAAGAAGGAAGATGGAAAAAGGAACTTCCCTAATCTGATGCCAATAAACGGGTCAGAACTGGAGAAGCAAATAAAGGTGATTTCCCCTGAGTGAGAACAATGACTGAGACTCAGCTCAGCTCATCTCTAATGGATGTTCGTGGATGTTGAGTCAAATCCACGTCAATAATTGATGGAGTCTTCATATGGCATCATGTGCTTGACTTAAACACAGACTCTCTGAACAACTCTGGTCTGGTTCTGCTGCTGATGTTTCCATGCAGGGATACGTTTCTGAAAACCTTTAAAAATCTTGTGAAATCTCAGCCCCAAAGAAAGGAAAGTGAGAGAACGGAGTTGGATTCGCTCTTGGTGTTCATCCTAAAAACCAGACATGGTTCTGTTGTTGGCAGGAGAACACAGAGGAACACAGAGGAACACAGAGGAACACAGAGGAACACGGCAGCCAGGGGTTGGATACTTTTCCTGGATCTGTGAGAGATTGTGGAGCTCAACCAACTACTCACATCAATGTCCTGCTTGTTTTAAGGGAAAGTTCAGAACAGAACAGAACAGAACAGAACAGAACAGAACAGGCACGCGTCCTGATTGGCTTTTTAATCCAGTCGCCCAAACCACACCAGCCTCTCATGAACCTTCCTGCAGGTGATAGGTCCACTGGAAGTCAACTGCCCAGGAAGTGAACCCTGGAGATCCACACCATGACAGAGACACTGACTATGAGCCAGAGACCAAGAAAATCCACTCATTCCACCACTCAACACACATCACCATCACCATCATCATCATCATCATCATCATCCATCCTTATAAAGAAGGACAAGCATCAGTAGAAGAACAAACATCTCGTTCACGTGAACTGGAGCTGCATTTACAGAAGATCTGACGACAGAGGCTGAGCTCAGTCTGAAGATCATTTCTATTTAATCCTGAACCTTGGGGGAGGGTTTCTCTTTTTCTCTCTCTTTCTTATCAGACCCCCCCCCCCCCCCCCCACACACACACACACACACACACATCAAAGCCAGGAGGAAAAGCCCTGATCATCTTTAATGTGACTTTTCTCTCTGATGGACCAGAGGGAGTTGGAAGGTTGAAGGTGAGTGAAGCAGAGCAGCTGGTCCAGAGCCAAACCACACTCTGCTGTGACACTGTCACTGTGTGTGTGTCTGTGTGTGTGAGTGTGTGTCACAGCAAATCTGTTGACTCTCTGAAGTCAACACCGCAGGGCCGGGTTGGGGTTGGGGGGGTGTCGTCATGTGACCACAACATTACATTATATTAGTCTCCACTGTTTCACTCTCACAGTCGATAAATAAAAGAAAAGAGTGGTCCAAACCCCTGGGTCGCAGACTGGTCTGTGGGTCATAGATAACTTATTTTATTGATCATCTGACTTTTATTTTGAAAAATGACTGTGTCCGACACACACACACACACACACACACACGCTGCACTTTACGACATCATCAACCAGACCCAAGAATGAAGTGAAGGGACTTCAAAGGTGGTGAGGAGCCAACTGGGGTCAGCGCCCCCTGCAGGTGGGGCCGTGAGTGACACAGAAACAAAAATTGGAAATAAGAAACGTAAGAAAGAGAAGATTTCAAGGAGAAACATCTGAACAGTAGAGCTGTGAAACTTTGGGATTTGACTCTGATTCTCATGGTGAGAATTTTACTGTAAATCAATTCAATCAGTTCAATTGATTCTCAAATGGAAAACTGAATCAGCCCGTGTCACTGAGGCGGGCGACTGATCCCACTGACCTCCCGTCCTGACACTAACATTTAAAGAGATCTTTCACAGAGTGAACAGATGGAATAAAGATGTAAGGTGGTACTTCATTAAATACCAACCAATTCATGGAGAATATGTGTTGGTTGACTCACCATGTGGTAGTTGATGATCTCCTGGAGGCTTTCACTGCACTTCTCCAAAAACTCCTGTTTAAAAAACAAAGACTTTTATTAGAAGATACATCTAGGAATGTACGAAGGACACAGTCTGATCCAAACTGATCACATGACAATTATAAATAAAAAACATTCCACCTTATAGTGTAGGTTCATTGATGGACAACTGACAACTCTCTGCTCATCAAATCTACACACTGCTCTGTACCTATGGCGCCTCCAGTGGACGATTGTTGGATGAATTAGGAACTCATTTCATTTCCCCTCAAGGTCAAAAATTCAGATTCTAATTCTGAAAAGGATCCAAGGTCTGGATCTACCTGAAAAGTCCTTAATATTGAGTCGAACACCAAGAAGATCAGGTAAAAACAAACACACTGGAGAAGTTCTCCCCTTGAACTTGGTAGAAGGAGCAGAGAGAGGAGCAGAGAGAGGAACAGTGAGAGGAGCAGTGAGAGGAGCAGAGAGAGGAGCAGTGAGGGGAGCAGTGAGGGGAGCAGTGAGGGGAGCAGTGAGAGGAGCAGAGGGAGGAGCAGTGAGAGGAGCAGGGGGAGGAGCAGAGAGAGGAGCAGTGAGAGGAGCAGGGGGAGGAGCAGTGAGAGGAGCAGTGAGAGGAGCAGAGAGAGAAGCAGTGAGAGGAGCAGGGGGAGGAGCAGAGGGAGGAGCAGTGAGAGGAGCAGTGAGAGGAGCAGTGAGAGGAGCTTAAAAAGCCTTTTAATAGGACTGGATGTGGGCAGCAGTGAACAGAGTCGTGGTCTGTGCTGTGTCTCCAGAGCTGATCTGAACCTCAGAGACGACTGTGTCAAAGATCAGCTTCACTCTCTGTCAACACCTTCAGACACAGAACAGAAGGTCAGGTTTCATCAGTGAACTTCAGGAACTCACAGAGATCATCTCGTCCTTCTTGCACTGCTGAGACAGATCACGAACGCCGTTGACAAACAGCTTGTTGGCGCTGACGTAGGCCTTCCCCGCTTCGATCATCCCACTGCAGAGCTTCACCAGCTGAGGAGGAGGAGGAGCAGGAGAAGGAGGAGGAGGAGGAGGAGAGGGACAAGAGAGACAGTGAATCTCACAGGCTTTTATTCTGGTGACTCATCTTATATATAAGTGTGACTGAGATGGTTGGTGAAGGTGAGATGGTTGGTGAAGGTTCGTGACTTCTATAGAAGTCACGAACCTTCACCAACCATCTCAGTCATTCACACTGTAGTCCATCATAGTAAAGAACGTGAACTTTCCAACTCGTTCCATTTACTGTACAAAGAGACTGGTCCTGACTTTGGAATAGTGTAAATGTTTGTGTGAGTTTAGTGTGAACAGTCCTTATATCTGATCACATCCCAATGACCTCGGCCATGGGGCGTGGTCCCAGTCTGGACATAGAAGATCAGTGATGAACTCTACAGCCCTGGACATTGTTGACCGAGGGTGGTGGACAGAAGGATCCTGGAGACCCTGCGGCCACGGTCAGAGCAGAGAAGTCATCCTGCTGCAGAGCAGATGGAACAGGACGCCTTTGTTTTGACATTAAATCTCCACGCTCTTCTGAACCAACCACACAGGACAGAACTGCAGGTCATGCAGATGTTTGGTAGTTGTCTCGCTGCCCCCTGTGGTGACAATCTGGTGTATACCAGGTGGGCTCCACATGTTGACACCATGACAACTGCAGATGATTTGGTCTGGGTTTGATTTTACACCTTTGTTCTAAAAACTCTTCTGTCGTCGTCAGCTATAGTGACATCTGCTGTCAAGTCTGTGAAGTCTGTGAAGTCTGTCAGGTCTGCTGGGCTCTAATGCTCTAACATCCTGTGTTCTGTCGCCAGACTTCTGTCCCATCTGCTGCCCAGACGTCCTGGTAGAACGACCCAAGGACCAGGTTCACATCAGGGTTTTTTGGTGAAAATTAATGCCTAATAAAAAGGAGCTGATGCTAAATGTTTGATTGTGATGAGGTAGAAGGAGAAGTTGAGGATGATGAGGGTGAAGGCCTGAAGAAGAATCCTGGCTGTGGCCAACAGTTCCTTCAGGTCCAGCTCCAGAGACTGACAGATGGAGCAGAGACAGGAGAATTACAGCCAGAACATCTGGCTGCCTCATTACTGGATGTTCTGGCTGTGAGGTCTCAGGACTGTGGTGGTTCTGTCCTCCACCCTGCTGCCGCGTCAGGTCACGGTCTGATCAACCAGAGCTGAGGTGGACGGAGCAGGGAGACACTGAGACACTGAGACACAGTGACCAGGTCCAAGTCCATTAGATGTTGGACAAATATTGTATAATTTTATTGTTATTATACAGTGGAACCCTTAGATATTAATTTATGTTCTGTTTCACAATAAAAGTATTACTCTATATACAGTATATATATACTAACATATACTACTCAACTGATGTATTTCCTCATATTTAGACCAAGGACAAAGTACAGAAGATATGAACTCTTTACTGTGACTGTGACTCTTCAGACTCAGGATTGAGACAAATTATTTAATGTGTTGCTTCATTGTTTGTAAGGAAATTTGTTTGAAGAGTTTTTGGTCGACCATCATCCATCCATCATCCATCATCCATCATCCATCCATCCATCCATCATCCATCATCCATCCATCATCCATCATCCATCATCCATCCATCCATCCATCATCCATCCATCCATCCATCCATCATCCATCCATCTATCATCCATCTATCCATCTATCATCCATCCATCTATCATCCATCTATCCATCTATCATCCATCCATCTATCATCCATCTATCCATCTATCATCCTGTCTCTTATACACATCTAGATGTGTATAAGAGACAGCCTCAGAGACGACTGTGTCAAAGATCAGCTTCACTCTCTGTCAACACCTTCAGACACAGAACAGAAGGTCAGGTTTCATCAGTGAACTTCAGGAACTCACAGAGATCATCTCGTCCTTCTTGCACTGCTGAGACAGATCACGAACGCCGTTGACAAACAGCTTGTTGGCGCTGACGTAGGCCTTCCCCGCTTCGATCATCCCACTGCAGAGCTTCACCAGCTGAGGAGGAGGAGGAGCAGGAGGAGGAGGAGGCAGGGATTAAGAGTTAGAGCCTGTCTCTTATACACATCTAGATGTGTATAAGAGACAGAAGTACAGAAGATATGAACTCTTTACTGTGACTGTGACTCTTCAGACTCAGGATTGAGACAAATTATTTAATGTGTTGCTTCATTGTTTGTAAGGACATTTGTTTGAAGAGTTTTTGGTCGACCATCATCCATCCATCATCCATCATCCATCATCCATCCATCCATCCATCCATCCATCATCCATCCATCCATCCATCATCCATCCATCCATCCATCCATCCATCATCCATCTATCCATCCATCCATTTTCATCTGCTTATCCAATACTGGGACGTGGGGACATCAGTCTTCATGACTGACACCCAAATCACACCATGTCCATTTGTAGTCTGGTCCACCAAACTTGTCCAAACTATGGTATCAGTTTGTCTCCTGAAAATAATTTCTACCTTCTCCTGCAATGATCGTGTTTTCCCAGTAAAGGCCACGGAGAAAATTCAGGGATTTGAACCTTTATGCAGGACTTTTTTATTTTTTAATCTTAGTTCACACCAACTCTCAACTTAACTCAGATCCCATGTCCAACTTTACGCCTGTCCTGGTGGAACAAGGGGACGGCAGATCTTGTTGCAGCAGATCTGTTGTTATCGTAAAACTTCCTCAATGGCAGGATGAATAAAAGTCTTACCTTATCAAGCTTCGCCTCGATCTCCACCACCTCCGTCTCCACCTCATCGATGTTGGCCCTGGAAGCAGGAGAAGAAGAAACAAGTTGATTTTCTGGGGGAAACAGTGGTTTAAGGTTTGACATAAGAACCACACAATCTATAAATCTGCAAACAAAACACAGTCACGCTCAGACGGGTGCAGACGTGGGCGGCGCTCTGCGTGTTTTCTTCAAGTGGTCCAGAAGCCGTTTCGGGAGCAGCAAAAATTTGTCAAAACAAAACGACAGACGGTGTCGACGAACGCAGCGTCGCCCGCTTCAGCCCACAGACGACGGCTGATCTGACAGCACCGGCTTCAACTCCACCACCACCACACCCAGCTGCCTGTGGAGCCCCCAACCCCGGGGGAAGGGTGGGATTTACAGTCAGATGATGTCACTCCTGAAGATCAGCTGACCTCAGAAGACAGCGTCAATCAGGAATCACGCCCTGATTGAAGAATCTGTCAGTGAGTTTAGAGTTCCACCAGATGAAGACCGCCAACATACACTCACAGTGACACATCCACATCTCACACCATCTGACCTACTGAAGGCAGCAGCTGTGGGTGTGAGATGATTCAGCTGATGCAGCCGCAGTATTACTGTAGTATTACTGTAGTATTACTGTAGTATTACTGCTCTACAACATCTGAATCAGGGCCAAACTGGAAGGAAAGATGAACAGAAACTTCTGGTTGAAGAGAGAAGAACCAGATGCAGAAGTTCTCGTCTTCCTTATTTCTGTTTTGGTTCGTGTAAAACTGTTAACTGGTACAATTCTTACTTCTATCATTAGTGGTTGTTACCATCAACAGTTTTACCATCAACAGTTTTACCATCAAACTGTTTACAATCCATTTGCATGGTTTCCATTTTTATAATCAGGTTTATCAGATTTCAGGAAATAAAATCAGGAAGAACTTCACCAGTTGGTGGTGAAAACCAGTGAGATTTAGACCCAGAAGGTGGCAGCACTGCAAACTATTTCAATAAAACCTGAGGAAGAAGCAGGGATTAAGAGTTAGAGCTGAGTGAAAATATAATATATAACAAAATATCTCCAGACCAGGACACTGCACACACACAATGTTCCATTCTGCCCCAGGGTGGATCAGACCGTTTACTGGACCAAAGAGCTGGAGGGACGAATGACGGCACATGTTCTCAGCTCGAAGTTCTAAACCCCCACCTCCACCTCCACCTCCACCACCCCCACCCACCGTCTGCTGATACATGTGGTCATACAGGTCAAAGGCTTGGGCTCGTGCATTAGTAAATAATCAGCGCCATATTCTATTACACGTGCGACTGTGACCTCCTCGTAGAGAGTCTCCGCCCACCACACCCTGGGATTATCCTGCTCTCAGCCAAGATGTTTTCACTGATGATGTCATGCCCTTTAATGCAATGATGCAGAGCCTTAATGGACGCTCCCCGCTCCACGTGGACGGACTTTGAACCAGACACAGACTTATTTAACACAATATTTATCTGACATCTTAGTTTTCACTCATTAAACTGCTTTGGCTTAACTCTCTGCAGGGGACGTGGGGTGGGGACCATCGGGTAATCTGACCACAGCTGACCCAACGAGGACATGAAGGAATGGTGTCATTAAAGGTGGATTAACTTGACTTTCTGAATGATTTCAATGAACAAGTCTGAGATTCTGTCAAACACCAACACAGTTAAGGGTTAAAAGCTGATTGAACAAAAGATTTTCTTCATAAAAATCTTCTTCATGTTTTTCCAGATGTGTCGACTCTCAGATCAGGAGACATCTCCACAGCTCCTCCCGATGGTGTCCATCTCTGCCCCCCCCCAGTCATAATGAATGGGCTCAGTGCCCCGGGCTCACAGCCATGACAACCACCAATCAGTGAGCTTCAGAGGAGCCAGATGTGTCTGTGACGTGACCCTCATTCACACCACAGGGAGGCTGAGTGGACAATGACAACAAGGACAGGAGGCGACCGAAACAGCAGCGGTTCTCCTGCTGGACACAGACCGCACCGTGGACAAAGACCCAAACAAGGGAGGGAAGACATTAAGGATGGAGGGGACAACAGGTCCACATGCCAATCACATGGTTCAGGGAATTATCAATACAGTCAATTCATGTTTGGAACTGACCTGGAGAAACCTTCAAATTCACATGTAGCAGGTTGAGGTTCTGTTAGTGTGAGTGAAGGACTGATCTGGGAACAGTTCAGGAAAGAGTTAAACACCAGTGTAAAAACATAGTAAACGCAGAGATTGTGCTGAGTTCACTGCAGCGCCCATGGTTTCTGGCTGCTGACGATGCGACGACTGAACTTCTGGTTCTTATACTGAAATTTCACACTGGAGTTTTTTCTGTTTCTCCAGACACGTTTGTCTTTTTGAAAGTTAAATCACAGCTTTGGTAGTTGGCCACCAAATGGATCTATTACAGAGAGAAAACTAAAAACCCTATGGAAACCAGTCAGTCAGTCGGACAGTCAGTCAGTCAGTCGGTCGGTCGGTCGGTCGGTCGGTCGGTCGGTCAGTCAGTCAGTCAGTCAGTCAGTCAGTCAGTCAGTCAGTCAGTCAGTCAGTCAGTCAGTCAGTCAGTCAGTCAGTGGGTCGGTCTTGGCTCTTGTGCAAACCGGATGTCTGAAGGAGATACAGCTGGGTGACAGAAGATGTGAGGAGCGAGTGGCGGTGGGGCCGGGGTGAGGGGTTAGAGGAGGCGGTCCAGTCTGAGGGTCCACCATGTGACAGAGCAGCTTCCTGTGAGGACAAAGGCCATCATTCTGTGGCAGCACTGATTGCTTTAGTGACTCATTAAGGCTGGATCACAGGGCTGAGCAGCTGATTGGAGGCTGGGGTGGGTGGGTGGGGTCATCCTTTCAATGACACTGAGCAGCAGCTCTGGGTATTCTTAGCTGCCCTGCCCTGTCTGTCCCCCCCCCCCCCCCCCCCCCCCCCGGGGGGGGGGGGGGGGGGGTCATCCTTTCAATGACACTGAGCAGCAGCTCTGGGTATTCTTAGCTGCCCTGCCCTGTCTGTCCCCCACCCACCCCCCACCCTCCATCACCACCCTACAGTAAAAATATGTCCCGCCCGCTGCTCGTTGTATGGACCCCAGTAGGTTTGAGGAGAGAAAGTCTCAACTCCAACAGAGCAGCTTCAGAACCTCAGAGTGAAACCACCTGATTATTTCAAACTAAACAGATCATATGGAGCAGCAGTACAACAGGACACCAGCAGGTGGAGTGCCAAGTGACATTCCTGATCCAGTTTTGTTTTTATTTGATATTGAGCTCAAGCTCTTAAACAGACCAGGAGTCAAACATGTCCAATAGCTGGCGCTCTTCAGTAACCTGATCCTAAAGCAGTGGAGGAGCAGAGTGAGTTCAAATGTCTCCAATAATTCCTTCCCAACATGGGAACGTCCCAACGTCCCAACGTCCAAACCTCTGCCTATTGTTCATTGGACTTCCACTTGAGCTCAGTTGTGTTTCTCTGTTCTGCCTGCAGGGGGTGAGAGCGAGAGCTCAAAGCTCTACTATAAATACAGCTGACATTTGCACAGCAGACCTCCTCCTCCTCCTCCTCCACCTCCTCCTCCTCCTCCTCTTCCTCCTCCACCTCCTCTTCCAAGATCTCCTCCACCAGACATCTGCACTAATGACAAGACCACGGCAGCAGCAGTAATGACATCACATTATCACAGGCTGCGTCTACTGGGTCAGAACAGTGGAGATAGAAGTAGAACTCTGAACATCATCACAGGGTCAGTCACAAAGTTCTAAGACAGCTGATAATATTTACTCACTGACTGAAGGCTGGAGTATTTCAAGGAGAGACGAAGGTCATCCCACTGAACCAAGAACATATAAAAACCGTCCAATCACCATCCATGGACCAGTACATTTCCTTCCTCTTGTCCTTTACCAGATCACAGAACTCTCCACAAGCCTCACACAAATCACACTGCACCAAAATAGTCCCTGATGAACCTTTGTGCAGCTGAAAGGAAAGGACAGAGACATCGACAGTGAAGAAGTTCAGATCAGTCAGAGTCCACATCTCTGAGTGGGACGGATTAGTCAGGATCTCAGGAACAAATGTTTGACTGTGAAGCCAGAAGAACTTCACTGGACACAGTCTGAAAATATAAAGGCAGAGTGAGAAGGTAGAACCTTCCAAACACACACACAACATTTCCAAAACCAACAGTCAGAAGATTGTTGTAGCTGACGGAGATATCTTCACTGAGACTGGTTGATCTCAGCACCTCAGACGACCAGTCTGCCTGCTGAGGCTGAACTTTTGCCCCACCCTTCACGCCCCGGCCGGCTGATGGGCTGGCACTGTCAGGCGTCTCTCCCTGCCGCAGACCACGGTGCATAAATCCAGAGGAAATAAAACCAACCTGATGTGTCTGATCAGAAATCATCCAAAAACAGTTCATGTTCTTCTGCACAATGAATCCACACAAACACAAACAGCTGCTGTTGACAGAATCCACCATTAACTGGAAGAGGGTCATGGTGAAAGGCAGACATGAGAACCGCTTCACTACAGAACCACTAACATCTGAAGAATCCTGGATATTTTGGACACTTTGTGACAGCAGCTCAAACTGTGTTTTCATGACACTGTTCTGTTGGTCCAGTTCATCAGCCAATGACACACATGACAACGGGTCGGACCCAGTTCAGCTACGGTGCATCTGTACATGCAGCTCTGTCCCAACCTGCATGTTGATGTTGTGTGTCTTCATGGGGGGCAGTAAACTGATACGCATGTGTGAAAACCAGGGAATTCCCCTTTAACAAAAAAGCAAGAAAGAAATGATGGGAAGAAACACTGCTGTTCCATCAACGTTCCTCCAGATCATCTCGCTGCACTGACACAGACCACGGCGTCCCCTCATCCACGCCGCCTGTGTCGTCTCTGACTTCAACAACATCTGCACATATTTTCTGACAGAAATATGTTCTGGCACAGTTGGACGCACGGCCGTTCCCATGCAGACGCGCTGAAGGCAACGAGTGTGAGTGAGAGCTGGAGATGTTGTTCTGCAGAAACGTTCAACTCAAACAGGACTTCAGCCAAGCTGGTTCCTGTCACGACTCGCGACTGGGATGTGTCGGAAAAGAAGAAAAGAAGAAAATAAAACATTTGGACTTTGGATTGTAAAGAAATGTGATCCTTGACGGTTTGTTTTTGGACACTGACACATCAGACCAGAACAGTTTATCACTGTAACTAGTGAGAAACTCATCAGCTCCGAGTCCTGAGTCACGAGTCCCGAGTCCAAAACTCCACACTGCCACACTTCCCAACATCAGATGTCAATGACTGAAGCACTGGAGCAAATGGAAAGTCCTCTCTCTGGGATCATGACTGGATATTGTCACACACTGGTTTTTATTCTGAACAATGTAATAAAACTCAGTTGTTGGTTCTTAGTTCCTCACAGTCAAACTCCAAATCCTGACCCTGCAGAGACCTTCAGAGAGTGGCTCAACCCCTGGGGAGTGAACAGCTGCACACAGAGCCCACCCACCTCCACCTCCACCTCCACCCTCACCCGCTGTGGTCTCCCACCAGGCTCAACACTTAGAAAGAAAAAGTCCAGTTTGGAGAGCAGAAAAACACAGAACACATTTGTCTCCTGTGTCTTTGCTGTGACAACAGCTGAAGAAGCAGTGTTTGGTTTGGACTTTGCATCAAATCAACAACCGGTCCAACTGAGTAGATCCAGGAGACGTCATGAGCTAAAGTACAAATGAAACTTTTTCATAACGTGAACATTCATAAAAAGCTGGGCTGAATAATCAGAAGTATGTAAATGTGACCAGAGCTTTTTTCCAACTGAAGTCAGATTCTTTCAAAGCCCTCAATAAAGTTGTTTCCATTTATAACTGGTCTGGTTGGAGGTTGAAGCAGCAGAATTGTCTAAGTTTAGCTGCAGCCTCAGACACGTCGGTGAAACCTGAGTTTTTGGGTAAATATTATAAGAGAAAACCTCAGCTTTCATCATCACTTCAGTGAAATATGTCAGGGAAGAAACCTGAGCTCCAAGATTGTCAGACCTTCTTCCTGTGATGTGGCAGCGAGAGCTGGATCTGTGAGGCGTCAGCTTTTCCACTGATCGTCACAGATTGAACTGCTGGTCAGCTCTGGAGCAGACTGGAGGAATGGGCCTGAAAAAGACTTTTCTAAAAACCTCATTAGCCTCTCATGGACGACCGAGACAGATACGTCACATTCCTTATTTTACCGCAACTAGTTTGCTAGTTTTTTCAGCCCTAAAATTGGACAAAAGGTCAAAAGCTTAACCTTTAATTCAGGCTTTGAGGACGTTTGGTCCTCCAGGAGGTTTCCAACCTCAGACCAGAGTCCAAAGTCCTGAGGTCACAGCAGCATTACCTTCTACTATATATTCCATACATGACCAGAGGTAGAGAAGAGTCAGATCAGAGTTAATCATCTACCACTGACAAGTCAACGTCCTGCAGAGGGCACTCTTCCTGGAAGATGAATAATGAAGCAGAAAAAGGAAACAGAACAATGAAGAAGGAAGTGGTCACAGAGTCTGTGTGTCCTCGACTGTCGTCACGTCAAACATCCTCAATAACTGGTTTCATTAATTTGTTTAAGGCAACGAATCAGACGAGTCCAACAACATTCTATACGTCAAACAGCATCAACTTTTAAAATATGTTCCAATCCAGTCGTTTCATTTCATTCGTCCTTTTTCACCTGCTTATCAGTCATGCAGTCTCCACCACTGCCGCCCAAATTACACCACACCGCACCAACCTGCTGGTGGCCGGCCCACTGGAAGCCAGGTTGTTTTGTCCAGTGCCTGGAGATAACGGCTGTTGTGATTTTGCACTTTAAATAAATACAAGTTGAAGTTGAAGCCAACTGTCCTAACCAGGGTTGGATCCTGCCCAGGAGGAGAACCCAACCTGGTTCATTTATTTCCATTACCTTCATGAACAGATTCAAAGCTGTCCCTTGATTTCAAGATGGTTCTGGACAAGTGTTTAATATTGACTCTGTCCAGGCCTCCTGACAAACCAGATGGGCGTAGTGGCCATACATAATGCGATCACTGCTCCATCCACCCCTCAGTGGGTCGGGTAATTAGGCCACTACAGCCCACGGGGAAATGACAGGGATCCGACCCAGAGGCTGGAGTGGAAATGCTACACAGATTAACCCTTGAAGGGAGACAATGCTCGGCAGCGTCACCCTGGTCCCGCAGCGGTCTGTGCGGGTCACTTCCTGTGTCGGATCACAGGGGAAACCCAGGGGAATTAAGTGATTTTAATGTTCTGTTTATCATAGAACCTGACACCGAAGGATGTGCACGGTGTCAGATGTGTGTTGTGAAGGAGGGTGTGGAGTGAGCTGCTGTGGAGCAGTGGAGCGGCTGACTGAAGGCAGAGGGTTTGGGTCAGGGGGCAAAGTCAAAAGAATAATGATAATTATTAGTGTGTTTGTCTTCATTCAGGACTCATTCAAACATCCATATAAAGCACAGTGCAAACTGAATCTGTGACGTTCAATAAAACCATGTTGACTGTTGACTGTCACATGACAAACTGTGGCGCTGCTCAAAAATGGCTGCAAAGATCGGCTCATCGTAGAGAAGGGAATATTTCTTACAGTGTAGCCTACATAAACACGGGTGCAACTTTAAGTTTTGCGTTAATCAGATTTCATTCAAGAAGAAAGTTAAGAAAAATCCAACCAACCCTATATTATTGTTCCATGTTGCCAGGATCATACCATGACTTTTTTTTTTTGGCCTGGTTTGAGGGGTTTGAGGGGTTTGAGGGGTGGGCTGTTGGAGCAGGTTTACATTAACCCAGGGTGGTCTGACTATGACTGCAGCTCACAAATATGTCCATGAAGATGCTTGGAACAAGGGAGAAGAAGAAAGGAGAAAGCACAGTCTGAAGATCCAGAAGAGGCCAGAGCTGAGAGTCTGTCTGGACAATGTCCCATTGAAGGGAGGGAGACAATGCAGCCCACTGAGCTGCACACCCAAAGGATCAGCAGAGAATAGAGCAGCGCTCACAGTTGCAACACTCTGACATTTCAGTGCAACAGCTCAGTGAAATCCCCACACAGACGTAGAGTGTCCGGCCACGAGGGGCTGAGCTGGGAATCTTCCCAGCATTTTTGTGGCCTAAACATGCAGGAGAACTGGCTGGGACTCAAAAGACATACCAGACATGTGGAACATGCAGAACTTCCACGTCTGGAAGTTCAAGAAACGGAGTTGGCAGCGGGGACCGTCGTTGTAGAACACGACATGATTTATATGGGAACGAAGGTTGTTGGAGCGGGACCGTCCAGATGGGAACTGGTCGGTCGGTCCAATACAAATGGATTTGCTGATAAACAGCAGCAGGTTCTGTAACTTGCATCAATTTCTGTTTATGTGAAAGTCACACGGGGCGGTCAGCTGACTGACAGACGGGGAGAGGCAACGCAACAGCAACGAGGCGAAGGTCCTGTCTCTTCCGTTTGGATTTCCCCCAGATGTTTCCTTTGGTCTGAAGTCAGCAGCACTTCCTGTGATGTCACTCACTGCGGCTGACCCCCCAGACCCCAACCCCCCGACACCCTGACCCCTGGCTTTTGGAGCATTAACCTGACTGCTGACGTCACCTCTCTGTCCCCCTCAACAGAGATCTAACCTGACGTTGACGTCAACACAAAGAAAAGTCCATATATTTTCTCTGAATGTAAACGACCGCAGCAAAGACAATGGAACTTTGGACAAAGGAAGCTGTAGGACAATCCTGACCTATTTGACAATCATCACATACGGAGCTGCAGCAGTGGTGTCAGACTGAAGACACAAGGAAAAAAGACGTCAAAAGAAGATAGAAAAAATACAACAGAAAGAGGCTTCACAGAAATGTGAAAATCAAATGAAAGAAAAGACGATAAAGAAATAAATAAACGACAACTTTTGTGAGAAAAAGTCCAAAAGAGACATTAGATTCCTCTCAGAGACAACGGTCCACAGAGTACCACATCAAACATCAGTCCTAGACTCGTGGAAAAAATGACTAAAAAGCTGTTTTCTCTGTTGACTGATCCAAAATCTCTGGATCCAAACTATGTTCACAGATTGGAAAAGCAAGTGAGGAAATGTTTCATGGGAAAGTATTCAGATTCAAACCCAAGTTCAGAGGAAGGTGATAAAAACAACACTGCAGGAATAAACCATCAATAAAACTAATGTTCCTGTTCATTGGTTTTTACAGTTGAATCTGTTGGACATTAGACATTTGGTTGGTTGACAAAAGCTGGAAAAAAGTCCCTCCGGTCATTCCAAGGAATTCTTTATGGGACCCTCCCCTCCAGCAACAACAACAACAACAACAACAACAACAACAACAACATCACACCATGACAGCAGAGTTTAACATGATGAACGCTACTGAGCTCCCGTTCTTCTCACCTTCAGTTTGTCTGCCACGTTAAGTAGGTGTAGTTTTAAAGATGTTACTTTTTATTGTTGGACAAAACCAGAAAACTACAGATGTTTTCACTTGTAGTTCCAACTGGTGGAGTAAGAAGAATGTTTGGTCCATAATTGTCAGCAGTTGTTTGATTGGAATTATTTCAAGGGTGTTTGAGGCCTTTGTGTTGTGACTCAGGGCTGGGTCACAAACACACTCACACACCGTCTCCCTGGGATTTGGCCTTTTAGTCAGAACCTGCTTTTAATATTCAGTCCAGCTGACGCATTTCCTGACCCGTCCCTCGACCCGGTTCTGGACCGACCACGTCCAGAAGTCTGCCCCCGCACACACAGGAAGGCAGGGAGGACGGAAAAGGGGAAGGAGACTATGAGTGAGTGTGAGGGACCGGGCAAATCCGAACCAGATGCTGCTTCACGTGATTCAGCATTTGGTAACTGGCCGGAGACGATGGATCCAGTGACTTGGACTCCTCTTCACACTTCCTGGCCCATATTCACTCAGACCCTGGAGGACGCTAACGTCCACAGCTGCAGGGCTGGAATCTCCTCCACCCACTCTCAACAACTTTATTCTGCTTCTGAAACATGCGGGGTGATAAACATACCTGGGCTCTGTCCAAACACTCGGCCCATGACACTGTCCTCTGTAGTGACACACAGACAGAGACCCTGAAGCTTGGTCTCTGTGTGACTGTAAAGATGAAGACCTAGAAGATCTAGATCAGTTCACTGACACTTTAAGAGAAGAACAAATCGACCAGAGGACGATTGTAACCCACCAGGTTTCCATCATGGTTGACTGATCAACACCAGTATTTCCAGTTTTGCAGCCAATTATTCTGCCCTCGTGTCTTATTTCAGAGCTCACAAACACACAGGCAGGACATGAGACGTGACAAAAACATCAAGTTCAAGGAATATCAAGGGGTAAAAACGTCCTCAGACGAAGCTCCAACCAAACTGAGATCAGACACTAAAGCTGCCACAGAAACAAATGCACCTTCTGTGCTCGGTTTTCATCTCATGACCGTGGTTTCCTGGTCCTCTGTCCTGTGTTGGTTGTCGCTGGTTTCATTCACCCTGAGCTGTGACAGGAATTCTAATGTGGAGCTACAACAAGCGCTCTGTCACGGAGGGACCAGCGTGTCACCACAGTAGAACAAGGACCACCTGTGGAAACTCCGGATGGTGGTGTTCCTCGGAGGAGCTGAGCTCCTGATGCCAGTTGTGCCTGGACCGCTCCACTTCTCCTCCACCTCTCAGCAGATTAGTGCGGTGTTCAACTCTGGGCTCCCTGCCTGTCACGGCTCATTGTGAGCAGAGGCTTTTGCTATTCATCAGATTGAAAGAAGAAGAAGGAGAAGAAGAAGAAGGACAGCCAGTGGTCCCACTGTGAGCGCCAACAAAAGACCCGCCGATGATGTCACCCCTGCATCCCACCGCAGCACAACAACCAGGGATTCATCGCTATTTACGCAAATGAGACATTACTTTCTGGGCAAAGGAAGGAAGAGACGGACTTTTGAATTTCTATGGGCTTAGATACTTGATAACAAGCAAAGTTGGACAAAATAATGACACTGGAATTCCCTCACTGAGCTGTTCTAACAGCTTTGACCCCACCCCCTCTGTAAACGACATCTTCTCCTTCAAACACATGAGATGATTCTCTGATGTTCTCTGGGCTGCAGCCCTGCTGAGCTGAGCCCAAAGCCTTCACCTGGTGAACAGCCCTTTCACAGGAAGAATAGAATACTGAAAAAAAATAAAAATAAACCCAAACATTGTCCTCAAAGTCTCATTAGATCCATCTCCATCATCTGGACAGTGAAGCCTACAGGTGTTGGATTGAGCTGATGCTAATGTGGGTCAATCCCTGATTAAACCCAACATCACTCTGCTGACTTAATCCCCTTCACTTCCATTACCTGGACTTGTTAGCTGCAGCATGAACCCTGTTCCCCACAGACCACTGAGCTACTGCGCTGCTTCAATCAAACACACGGATGGAAACCATGAAAACGGCAGAAGAAGAATTGAATACAAAAAAAAAATCACTGAATTGAATTGGGAAGAATGGGAGCAACAACGACCCCCAAACCTTAATGTAACAAACCTGTGACCTGGGTTCAGTCATGTGTTTTGGGTTCATGATTCACTCATCCATGCAATGTTAGCGTTGCTTCCCATCAAATGTTTAAGGAACTCATTATAGACTTAATATCAACAGACTAGAGTATTAATGAGCGACAGCCCTGGAGAGGAATGTGTTGTCAGACATGTTGTGCTACAGACTTAAAGTCCAACAAACGCATCTTTGTAATAACAGACTTTAGACCTCGGTTACTGTCAACTGGTTATTTACTCATTTATTACCTATTTTTCCTCTAAACAAATGCAGTAACTGATGATAATGACCACAGGGCAGAGCCTGACACTGGATTCCTGACATTCCTGGTCCCTCCTGTCATCTGACCGTCTCCCAAACCAACTCCTGGTACAGACTAGAACCAGTCACAGGTCGTCGCCCTCAGATTCCCCGTCTGTCAAAGTTCTGTTCCACTCGACCTGTGACCATGACTGCGACCCAGCCTCAGCTCTGTGACCTCAGCTGTTCACATGTGGAAGACAAGAGCGGGCTGGACCAGGACCATTCTGTCCTTCTGAACAAAACCCATATTCTGCTGCTACGTGGGAAATTAACCATCCAGACCAAAAAGACTTCAGCCATTACACCAGCCATGGTTTGGTCTGGACATTTTAGACTGACCATTAGGGTCAAATGTCTCGAGTGGTACCGCTGAGTCCACAGATGTCCCATGATCAGAACCCTGCTAGAGAACAGGAGTACTGTTACCTACTGTATGTAACTGTATGGATTGAACCTGGGTGTTCAAGGGGTTTGAATCCCAACCACAACACATCCCAGATCCCACCTCAGTTCAGCCCAGTCTGCTCCTTCATGTCCACCACTGTGTGAGGTAACACACAAATCAAAAGTATGGAATAGGTTCTTAGGGAAGGCGTTCCCAAACCCTGGACCAAGGACCAGGGCTGGTCTAAGGTCAGGTGGACACAGTGGGAAAATCTATTTCAGTTATTTACTTCATTCATAAAGAATTCCATCACATCCAATAACTTTTTTTTTTTTTTTTTTTACAAAAAACAATGTTTCAACAGCTAAAAGATGTTTTATTTTGAAACTTTACTGATCCTTCAAAGATGATGGGGTATCACAGGTCCACAGTCTGACCGTCTTCCAGTGTTGAACATGGAATAAATGATTGTTTCTCTGTTTGAAGATTGAAAACTGCAGGTTCTTATCCTGGAGGAAAGAATCTCCACATTCATCAGACGCATTAACTTCCAGTAAAAAGTCCTGAACCAAACAGGAATTACCAGGAAACTAAATGGATCCCTTCCAGAAACACAGCTGAGAGGTCGGTCTTCTGAAGAGCTTCTTGGAGACAGTCTGTTATTCTAGCTGCTGTTGATGCATTGAATGGACACCACAACATTGGCTGTGGCTGCCATCTGCACGACAGACTCCGTGTACTGTCCTCTGGCAGTTTGTGAGTGTGACCTCAAATTAACATGTCAGTGGGGAGAGAGTGTCTCCAGTGTTGTTCCAGAGCAAAGACCAGCAGCAGATGCGGAGAAGATGGCTGTTTGCAGACTCCCATCAGTTCCAGTCAAGGTTTCCATGGAGACTGGGTGCAAAATATAAACTGTTGGTTTAACAGTTGGACCACTGGTTATTTGGAAGGGTTTACAGACAAGAGTCTCTGAGGTTGGTGAAAGTTACAGAGAGCATGTGACAGGAAATGGTTCTGAGCTGATTCCCTGCATGACTTTACATGTGTGTCAGGTCTCCTTCCAGGCATCCTCCTCCAGGACGGTTACATAACACTTCATATTGGATACACTGGGAAGTTGGCTGGAAAATCTGTTACAGGCTTCACTAGTTTCCAGATCAGGGATTTTTTTTGTACATTCGAAGGAGAACATAAAAAGCACAACATAAACTTGCAAAGGTTTACAGTACGTCCAATAAACCTCTTCCAAGTCTTAAAGTCTCACTGTTGAGTTTGTTCAAAGGAATTCTGCACAAGTTCAGTTTCCATCAACATGTAGGACCAGGGGTTTCCACATGGCAAACATATAACATCACATATATATATATGTACATATATATATATAACACACCTAGTGTCACTAAAGCAGAGACAGGAGACTAGCCGAGAGAGACATGTCAAGACTATGAGACACAACATTCATCGATCTCTAACCAGTGGTATGTGCTCATCTTCACAGACTTTCTTGTCAAGTCTCATCAATCGTTGAAGCTTTTGGAGAAAAATCAAACGAAAGTTTGAAAAGACAATTTTTGTCAAGAATTCCACGAGAATTCAGTTGAATCTGTGAGGAACCATTATGACCTCAGACCTTTAGTCACAAAGTGATTTATTGACAAACAAAATTAGAACCAACCTCAGAGTTTGAAGATAATCTAAGGACCACAGCGTGGGTGGAGACACTGTTGGATGTTAATTAATTGGAGTAAAGTGTTTTTGTGCGTCTGCCCCAACAGTAGTGGCCAAAACCAAGAAGCTGAGACGCTGCTTCGTGATGTACTTAGAGGAAACACTGGTGTTTTTCTAACCTCTGACGTAAATGTCTTCCACCTCTGAGAACATGTGCACAGATGAACATGAGAAGCTCCTCCACGGTTGGAGCAGGTTTAGATGTAGAGAGTTCCTGCATGGGGTCTGAATGGAAACCTTCAGCCTCTTATCAATCTGTGGGACTGAAACTGAAGAAAAACTCCTTAATGTCCATAAATGAACGTCTGACTCTGATCTCCGTGATTGGTCTTGGACCATAAACACATGAGTCAGTTGACTTTAGTTTTGTTTTGGCCGATCAAAAGTGTGAGAGCGTTAGGACGAATGAAAGAGTCAGAGAATGTCGGGAAAAAGAGAATTGTTGAAATGGAAAAGTGAGTCAGTGGACACTGTTTATGGCAAATGTCTAGTGGGGACGTCATAGAAAAAGACTCTAAGACAGACCACCCTGTCTGTAGGTGATTGATAGTTGATGACTAGGATGGGTCTGGATCTGCTCTGTGGGCTGGTTGTTCTCAGAGGTGGAATCAAACCAGGTATGAACCTGAGCCTGTGAAGTCCAAACTGTCCAAACTGGTCAACTGCCAAAGTTGACACATGGTCACACGTGTATACAGGTAATAAAGACAAACATGTGGGGCAGAATCTGGTTAAAGACCTTCATCATCATCATCATCATCATGTCAACACTGGACCCTCCTCCTACTACCACCACTACACTGCTCACACTGGTCATCTGGACCCAGGACATCGGGACATTTGTTCTCTATTCAAAGTGTATTGAAGTCACACAAAGCCACGACATGACTGTCTGTACACATTCGTTCATACAGCAGGACTGAAACCTGGACCAGTGCATGTGGACACGTTCAACAACGACTGACCGCCAAATCAGGAAAAAAAATCATTCCACTATGTACCACTAGAGGGGGTCCACGGACCTCCGCTGGTAAGTGCGCCCCAAGTTGAGCCCAGCTCTAGTCCCCAGTGCAGCTGCGGTCTGTCCGGACACAGACGTCGAACTACAAGTCAGTGGAACTAGAGGACAGTTGTGTGGAAGTCGACAGAGACTTCATCAGTTCTTACCGAAACCGGGGGGAGTCCTTGATGCAGTCTTCAAAATCCACCGTCATGGTCCTGGCTGTGGTCAAACACCTTCACACGTCCTCAGAGCTGGAGGTTCATCTCCTGGAGGAAGCACTGATGATGAGACAGTGATGATCTGTCCCGGTCGGTCCGGTCCTGTCCCGTCCCGTCCCGTCCTCCTGCAGTGTCCGCTTCAATCTGAGGAGACGCTTCTTCCAGCTGCACTGTGCTGCGTTCAAAGACAACTCCCACAATTTGAAGAGATGAGTTCAGGCACACTCCCCTTTTCTCCGCTTCAACTCTGAAGAAAAACGTTGAACAAAAACTTTAATGTTCTTCTTCGTTGACACCGAGGAACTGTGTGTTTCTGTGTTCAGATTACACCGTCATCCTCCAGATTACATCTTCATCCCATAAAGACGTTGGTTATAACGACCCAACCCAAAGACTTGTATTAACCTGCTGGACTGGACGGTTCATGGTCACAGATACATCAGGGCTGGTCAGCTGTTCTGGACTGTGATCATCGATTGGTCGATCATCTACAGCTCCACCCTCACATGCAGGAGGTTTGTCTATCAAATGATGTGGTCAGCTCTTCTGCGGCACTAGGTTCCAGGTCTTTGTCAGGTTTGTGCTGCTGTAAATAAAACGACCTCAGTTACAAACTGATATGGGTTTTAACAGGTCACGTGTTTTACTTCGTCATCTCTGAATGGTCAATAATCAATAACCATTGATTTGTACTGGACCACTACAACTCTAATATTTACCAAGTGCACTTGAAGGCATCACACGCTCCAGCCTCGTGAGTTCCATGCTGACGTCACATTTCCATTCAATTGAATGAACCAATAAATACAACTTTTACTACACAATGACGTCATTAAACGCCTCCTGAAACTCCGCAATGTCCAACATTAAGAATAAAAAATATAATATTCTGTATCGTGAGCTTGCGTTTTATTTGGCCATAATAAATAAATTCATACTTAAATAATTTTTAAAACAATGATTTAAAAAAACCTACTGAACCCATTGTTTCCGGTGAAATAACTTGAAGAATAACTTTCTAGAGCAGATGTTCTTCTAAGCACCTGTGTTTCCTTGACAGACTATTAATATTCAGAGGAAATGGGAAAGAGAGTTCTTTCACAGAGAACCACAGTTCCTTCCGGTCTATATCTGACAAAGGCTGGAGCTGAGGTCCTGGATGGAGGTGACCTCATCCACCCTCAGCACAGTCTGGCTCAACTACGTCATGACTGGGAGAAATTCAGGGGAAGAGACGGGGAGGTTCTGGTAGAGTTCTGTGGGACGTGATGTCTCTGACAGCTGCTTTCTTTCCTCCTCCAACCACAGAAGATTCTCAAGAAAACACAGGACATTAGTTTGGAACCTGGTGCCAATCGCACACAGTCACTGTTGTTACTGCACTGCTGCTGTATATTGTTTTTTGAACAGATTTATACCACATTATCCTTGGCTTTACAGTGACATCTGGTGTTAGGGGGACGTAATTGTGCTCAACAGTTGTGCTCAACAGCGTAACTCCCTCTACAGATGAGCCGTAAATGTAGGTCAACCTCCCTGAGAGCCACTCATCTCCACTAACTGTCTGAATGGAGGAGAAGGAGGAGGAGAAGGAGGAGAAGGAGGAGACACAGCGACACTGTTGGAAACAGAGCAGGATCCATAACTGAAATAGAGTCTGAACCAAACCAGTGGAATTCATGTATTGTACACTCTCATTTACACTGATAAAATACACAACTTTTCCCATAGAAAAAAGAACACTTGGTAACAAATATCCGCAGCAGCACATAACAACACTGCCCTCTGGTGGCGATGTGGTGATAAAGCATGAATTCAATTCTGTAAAAAAAGGAAAACATGCGTTTGTTGCTTCCACACAACTTCACATGACTAACAACAGAGAGATGAAGCCTTTACTGACCAAGATGTTGTCACCTTGATAGATGGTGGTCATGTGATCAGTCCCTACTTCAGACCTCGATGCTCGAATCAAGTACCTGGGAACATGCTGGGAAACAAAGGGTCCGAAGCCTTGAGTTTATTCAAAGAATATAAAAATATGAACCTGTGCTACATTGGTGAAACAAACCAACACAGAATAAGACGACTATTACTGTGTCAAACCTTGGAGCATGAGTGTTGATGATGTGGATATCAACCACAGGAGTTTCCACAGGAAGCTGTGGCTGAAAGGTAGCCATGTCATGAAAATGCCCTTTTCTTACATCAGGAACCAACAGTTGGTATTTGAATAAAATACAACTTAAGACGTACAATGTAACTGGACTTGGATTTAGAAGATTGCTCGTCCTCAAAGCCGTTGTTGATGGAACATGTAAAGACTCTGAAGGACACTTTGAGGGACTGTTTTTGACATTGTATAGACAGTGAAAGTGTCTGTGGGCGGTGGCGGTGGGCGACGTGAAAGTGGGTTTTTCCATTCACTGTTGTAGGTGCAGTGGTGCAGGATAAAAAAGGCGGATGGATGTGTGGTGGAGGTGTCAGAACACTGTACTTACACTCAGACCTCTTCCTGTCGACTGCTGCAAAACTACAGTAGTGACTCCACTAACAGGTTATTGTATGTTGACGTGCTCATCATGTTACACAGTTATACAGTATATGGATGAGTTTTTCAATATAAAATGAACAGGAACATGTATTAAATCCATTAACCTTCCAGTCCACACTTTAACCTTTCAAACATGATGCCTTCACTGACCCAGGTTGTTGGTCCAGGACTTGAGTCAGTGCTGGTTCTGCTCCGGAGCCTCGTGCTGCGTCGTCGTCCCGTGGAGCCGCTGTGTCGACGGGTAGTCGTGGTTCGAAGACGGTTTGTGATCAAGGCAGGGCCATCGACATCAGAGAGGAGATCAGTCACCTCCTCATCACTGATGTGGATCTCCAACGTGGAGCCATCTGGAAAGAGAGAATGTGACAAGACAGCACAGATGTCTATCTTCATCCAATCTCCATCTGAAAACCTTCAACTCATTCACTCAGTCCTCTTCCTCCTATTATCCCCTGTCAGTCTCCATGACTGCCACCCAAATCACACTGCACCATACTGTGGGTGGTGCAGTGTCCCACATAATGGAGATTATGTGGGACGGGAACTTGAACTTAGCTGAACTCGATTGCTTCACCTGTTTGAGGAGGATGGTCCACACAATCTGAACAAATCCAGTCGCCTTCAGGAGCTGAAGGTAATGACGGCCGCAAACAATTTCTGTGATACCTGTGAAGATGTGCAGAGATGAGTGACGTCTCCACATGAAACAGAATCATTGATTCCAGCTTTAATGATGTTTTTTGAAACTAAAATGTCCAACTGGTGGTAGATGGTCTTGTTGGCTCTACCACACCCTGAATCACAGTGTATACAGAGGAGCAGCTGTCGTCTGCGGTCACTGCGTCCACACTCTTCACAGTTGATGGCATCACTCGTTGACTCTTCCTCCTCCTCCTCCTCCTTCTTCTTTGATTCCACCTTGATCTGAAAAAGCAGCCACTGTTGCCTTGATTCAAGGAGACCTCGACACTGACGTCAGTCTCATTCAGACAATGACAACATTTTTACCTTTTTTTGAACGGCTCCTCCCGGACGTCGTCTCTGGTGGATGAAGTTAAAGCTGGTCCGATCCACGGGACACGTGTTCATGGTCTGATGAGGAAAAACAGTTCAAAACAATGTTTTTAATTCCAAGCTAAAAAAAACTACTGTGGAGAGCAGAGAGTCAGAGTTTGTCAATATGATTTCATTGGCGTAACACGAGTGTTAATGTAACTACTTTTACATTATTACACGTGTCTGCGACGGATTATGGAAGCAGGACTGCTGTAATAATTATTAGGTAAGAAAAATTCAAAGGCATTTCAAGATTTTATTATAGAACAAAGGTCTTTTTAGCTTCTGCAGGCCAAAGAAAATCTCTGGGTGGGCCACACAAGGCCCGCGGGCCTCGAATTTAGTGTAGATTCTAATTGTTCGGCTGTGATGAAGAATGAGGTGAGGGTTCGCGTGTGGGTGTAGTGTGTTCACCTGGGACCAGTGGAGAATACAGGCTAAACAGAAGACATGGCGACACCTGGGCAGAGAGCCCACGGTCTGATGTTCGAACACACTCAGACAAATGTGACATCTGTCGGTTGTGTCCGGTACCGAGGCAGAACACTCCGGGTCGTCATCCTCTCCCCGAGAGCTTTTCATTTTAAATATATATATAAAGTTATAGACGCTTTAATCCCAGTGAGACGAGTGTAAATGAATGAAACTGCGCTCGAACTTTGTCTCCGTTCCGTTTGTGGACATTTAGCTTAGCCACTTAGCAACTTTAACATGGCGGAACTCGCTTATTATTTTAGTGACAGAATTTGTGATTACAAGTATGGAAAAAAATATGCTGTTGATCTTTATAAAATAATCAGGACGATAGTTGAGTAAAAAACGACGAACGACACTTCAGTCACCGGTTCAAACCTCTTCTTTTTGACTACAACAACAGTTCCCCGGGGTACAACACTGCCCCCTGCTGTATAGGAGTTTATTATGGCAAAATGACCGATTAAACTGCACCAACTGTTCTTGTACTGTTTGTAAGTCTGACCACTGCATTACAACATTATCAACAAAAGTCAACATTTAAGAGTCTACACTAGACGATACATGACCAGGTACACCAGAAATGTTTAAATATAATCAATAATATAAAAATAAAAAGGTTCGATCGTTTAAGATAACAAATCAGCAAGTACAGATTTATTATAAAAAGTCCTCAGTGGGCGCGTTATCTGCATCACAACCTAAATGGTGTCTGTGGTTTCCTGCTGTCAGAGGCAGAGGGAACTTAGAAGAGCAGTTTCTTTCCAAAGCTCAGAGAGAAAACAGCAAGAACTCTAAGTCTGTGTGCTGAAAGACAAACTGTCTGGTAAATAACTTTTTAATTTTCTCTACAGCTGCTAATCTGTGCAGTTTATACTGTCACCATCCAGAACAGGAAAAATATTCTCATGGTGATAACGATGATCAACGTTAGAGAAATGTAGTTAATTTCAGGGGAAAACTTTTAATTAATTATTTTAAAAAAATATTTGTGATTTCAGCATATTTTGCTGAACCTAGTTAATGAGTTATGGGATTTCTCTTGTCGGTGAGCACCTTAGTAATGTAATATAATGAAGTTATATTGAGTCGACCGATATCATAAATCCCTAATATTTTACTTATAGTTAATGGGACGGAGGCAAAGATGTAACCTGTTGTATTGGATGTTTACTAACAGGATGGAAACATGTTGATGGAGCAGCGTGTGTGAAGACCAACCCACTACTTCTGGCTCTCACTTCACTCCATTCACACGTAAGAAAAACCCCAGCAGTGCACCAACCATGAACCTGACGGACGGTGGTTGCAGCCTCCCCTCGGTGGAGTTCCAGTACTACCTGTTCCCCGTCATCTATAGTCTGGCTCTGGCCATCGGTCTCCCTGGAAACCTACTGGCTCTCTTCTACTTCACCTTCAAGATCAACCCACGGACTTCCTTCA
>JAFBJS010002703.1:253348-288348 GCA_016785265.1 Paraplagusia blochii | reverse complement strand
TATCCAGGCATAATCACCTTATGAAACACCAACAACCTTCACCTTGAGTACTTTGTACTTTAATTTAACAAAGATATATATTTTTTCCATTAAAGTCATACCATGTTCTTCTCATTACCGGCCCATTTCTTAAAGATCTGCAAAGACTGACCAGCATGGAGCATCCCTGGAGTAGCAAACACCACCTGCAGGTAAAGAATTATGGCTGCAGTCAGTATTAAATATCCATATTTTAAGCATTCAAAGTCAATGCAGTAACAGAGATATTTCCATATCTACCATAGGTCCAGGGTTGTCAGCGTAGGAGCGGTCAAAGGCCTTGATGTGCTTGAATTCAAACATGTTCCTCTGCACAAAGGTTTTTCGGATCTTCTGGTTCGTCCAGGTAATAAAAAGTTTGTAGTAATGGTTGGCTTTTTCTGTCAACCCGGTGGAAAAGTAGATAGGAGCCTTTAGGTTCATTCTCTCCCTGTGCAGTGGAGAAATACGACCATTAATCACCACCCTACTTAATAATGTCAAGCCAGCCAGTTTGGTGAACGTCTATTTCTTTCATGATGGATGAGCCCTGTGTACTGTGATGACGTGCAGTTTGTCCCTGCAGAACAGGAATTTTTGTTCAGCTTAATCCAAAAATATTTGTCTTAAATGACTAAAACACTGCTGAGGCAGAGACGTCACTGACACTGTGCTGTTATATTGGGTAAAAACAAAAACCTACCAAAATGTTTCCAGCAGAATACACAGTTCCTGTGCTCGTCCAAGGGCAAAAACAGGGATGAGAACCTGGAGAGGAAACAATAATTTAATAACTAGATCCTGTCAGATTGTCTAACTGTTAATTTATGTTTATGTGTTTGTGATTTTTTTTTTAACCTTCCCCCCTCTTTCTATGGTCTCATGGACTTTCTTTAAGAAGTCTCTCTCTCTGCATCTCTTCGAGTCACGGATGGTGGTGGCGTATGTGGACTCTGAGATGAGGATATCTGGGCGACACTTATCGATCCATGCAGCTCTGAGAAGGTATTAACAAAATAATGATAGAACTGTAGTTTCACCAAGAAAACACTTACGAGAAAATTGAAGAATTGCATCAAGACAAAAGGTGCAACAATAAAGTTAAAAATCATAGTAAAGATAGTTTTGCTCTTAAACTAGTTTGATAATTAAAATTCCAGCCACTTACCCCAAATGTCTGTCTGGTGTCATGTTATAATCTCCCTGAAAAAAGGAATATATATTCAGAGATTCAGAAATGAACCTCAGTTGATGAAAAATAGAACTGGTATTAAACTATGAATATCAAAATAAATTGTTTTGTGTGTAAGAGTCACTATGATGAAAACCTAAGAGTCTATTTTATTCTCACGGTGATTAATGAACACTGAAGTTTACAGTACAGTACGGTACGGTACAGTACCGACTTGTAGACACTCACAGTATAAACCACTGACTCTGATCCCACTTTGATGTGAACCATGGCAGCTCCCAGGACATGGCCAGCATAGTAGGCCTTGATCTCCAGCTCATCATCCACCTGAGACCAACAGAGACAAACACCATGATTTAATTTGCCTGTAGAGCAGAGGAGCAGCAGTTGGAGACTAAATCATTTTGATGAGAGCCACACAGACACACAGCACCTGTACAGTTTGGTGAAGGTTCAGCGGAACCACTTTTTTCATGCAGTCCTTGATCATCTGAGAGGTGAAAAAATTGGTTTCTCCCTTTTTGTCCACGGTGATCTTTCGAAAGTCTTCCAGCAGAATTGGACAGATGGCCTTGGTGGGATGTGTCATGTAGATGGGACCATCATAACCCACCATCTCACTCATGTAGGGCAGAGCGCCACAGTGATCCAAGTGGAAGTGGCTGAGAATGGAGCAGATACAACCATGTAAACACATCCTGTTCATTAAATCAGGGCACTGGCTCTTATCTTCTAAATTATCTTATTAATGAGTTCCCCTCAGACCTACATCAGCGACGCTTCTCTTTCCTATAACCAGGCTGAAGCTCTGACTACATCTAACAGACATCAGACCTCTGGGTCCTGGACTATAATAAACCAACTTCCTAGTTTTTTAACTCTTTTAAATCACATTTTCCCAGTTGTCTTTCAACACTGTTCTTTTTAAAGTTTTACTGATATAATTTCTTTAATATTTGAAATGAGAAATATGCAAATAAATATTTCCTGACTGGCTGGTTTGAATGCGATACACACCTGATTATTACACAGTCCAAAAACTCTGTCAGGCGTCCATTCTGGGTGATGTAGGAGAAGTCTGGAAAGCGTCTCTGGAATAGCAAAGACTTGATATTAATAAAGTTCCATCTATTTCTCCTTGTTGACATGGGATTACAACATAGTTGACAAGTGAAACATATAAGGCAATAAACTGAAAGAGAGTAAAACATCATCTTTTCAGCAGATAAACGATAATGTTATGGTCTTTTTCATTCTTCTTCATTTTCATGAAGTTGCAATTCGTGTAAAGAACAGATCGACTCACATCATCGTTGTATCCCATGTGCATCCCACAGTCCAACATGATGTTCTTTCCACCAATAGAGACCAAGATACAGCTGCGGCCAACATCTTGACCAGCACCTGGGGGAGAACGGCATCCATTCAATCACTCCTTAGTCAGAAAAGATTTTTTTTTTTGCCCTAAATCTAAAGACGGTAAATGAAACGTGTGTAGATGTAGAAACACGCAGACAGACAAACAAACACACACAGACACACACAGACACTTCCCAGGTCAATGTAACGCGAGTATGTGTTCAAACAGAACTAGCTTGGCTGCTAAGTTGTCAAGACCGTAAAGCTACTCACCAAGCGGCGTTACTTTTATTTCAGGCATTTTATTTTGTCAGGACTGCAACGTTTACATCTAGAAAATAAATATGTACAACTATCGACATGTAGTTTTTCCACTGAATTGTTATTTATCTTTACAGAAACACTATTTCATTTGTTGTTAACATGTGAAGCGGATGTGACGTTTATCATAGATTTTCCGGTGACCACTTTCAAAATAAACTGATTTTCATATTAGTTAATACAACGGGGTATCGCGTAATACATGAAATCTTGAATTTTTAGTGGCTACTGCATTTCACACATATATTTTTATCTTTTTATTGATGAAAACACATATTACTGCTCTTGACTTAAAATAAAAAGTTCAACAATTTATAAATGGATCTGAAACAAATGTATCACTGTAATCCGAAACGTAATATCAATACGTCAAATATTCGTCATAATAACATGTTAATAAAATATCAGTTTTAAATAAAGGTATTGTACGAGGTTGTACGTCTTTTCTAACGACGTTTACTGTCGTTTGGCTCAGCACGACATGGAACTTACATATTGAGCATTATTTTGAAAGGACGACGTGGTCTGATTTCTGGCGTTTCCCGGCTCGAGTCTGCGCAGTAGGAGACAGTTATGGTTCTTCAGAAATGTTGAAGCTGTCTTTGGTCTCGAGCTTCGTTTGACAGGTGACGTGCTAGGCCTTTGGGTTTTTAAGGAAGACCTTTGAGCTGCTGTGACTCGGGCTTCGTGTTAATCCGCTCCTCAGTTTGCTTCCTGGATCTGACATCGTTCCCTGTCGTGGAAAGCCATGGCGGATTCATGTGAAGATGAGAAATTCTGCCTAATGGAGGTGCTCGACACTTTCAAACTGTGTGTGTCGGAGCAGAAGGACGTTTACCTGCAGCATTATGTGGACGGATGGCGTGGACTAGTCAAGTAGGTGGTTCTGACTGAGACGTCTCTGTCTTCTCTCCTCTGCACCGCAGGTCCACCTTAAAAGACACAACACTCACTAAAGGTTTTACCTCAATGAATATAAACAAACCACATAGGGTTAAAACTACTCCAACCTCGACATTCAGAACATCATTGGTTCTCAGAAGTATATTGACCCGGGTTCTATATATTAAAACGGAATAACAAACGAAACAAAACTTTCTAGATCGCAAAAGTTACAGAGTCTTTTTAAGAGGGCTATCCCATTTTGCCGATATTGTTCAATGTCCGACATCGACACATACCGATGTTTGCTGCTGTTTGCCCCCAAAAAAGGGCAAAGGTAAACATCTTAGATTCACTAGTGTTAGTCACTAAAATATGGCAAAAACCAGGCACTGTGTTGTTGGATATTATTTATTGAAGGAAAAACTGAACTTACGATATCATGTTGTAACAGTAATAATTGTGTTTCCTAGGTTTCTGAACAGCTTGGGGAGCATCTTTGGCTTCATCTCCAAAGATGCTGTAAACAAAATCCAGATCCTGGTCAACTACCTGGATGGAGAAAACGGCTCACAGTACGTCACCATCCAGTCGATGGTTAAATATGAGCTGGACAATCAACTTGTGGACCTGACCAGGAGAGGAAGCCACCCAGAGTCAGGCTGCCGTACTCTGCTGAGACTCCACCGTGCGCTCCGATGGCTGGAGCTCTTCCTGGACCGTCTTCGCACCAGCACCGAAGACAGCAAGACATCTGTCCTCTGCTCAGAGGCCTACAACGAGTCCCTGGCCAAATATCACCCCTGGGTGGTCCGAAAGGCCGCGGGCATGGCCTTCTGCGTGCTGCCGGGCCGTCCGGCTTTTTTTGAGGTGATGAATGTAGGTCCGGCAGATCAGGTGGTGTCCGTTCTAGGAGAGGCTCTACCACTGATCTCTGAGGTCTACACCATCACAGAAGACCTTTACACACAGCATAACCTGATAGATTTACCATAAAGAAGAAGGAGAAGAAGGAGAAGAAGATTCCGTGGGTTTACACTTGAGCTAAAAACACATGACATCACCACTGTAACCCAGGTCACTGATTATTTGCTGCTACATCTACTGGTCCAGGAGTCGGGTTTATCTGCTGTACTGTATATGGTGTTGGGCACAATTCAGAGTTGAACTGACTTTAACTGATTTGAAGGTAATATTCCATGTCTGGATTTATACAAATCCCATGAATCATTGTGTTTCAAGTTTCAGCTGGAGCGATGGGAATGTAATTATGTGTTTAATTGTTTAATCTTTAATGTATTTATCATTTTAAATATAAGCTACTGTACATTTTAGGGTGGTGGAACTCAGCCCCACGATGCGTTTAGGTGCACTTAAGACAGCGACTTAACATTTGGTTTTTTACTTTTTAAAAAAAACAAACTATAGTCTAGTCATGTATCTTGACATACAATGTAGTGGAATCTTGCGATGAAACAAAGATTAAATTTAACCTGAATGCACTGCTTGACTCACCTGTGATATTTATTTATTTTATACAAGGAGTATTCAGTTAAATGTGATGATCTTCTATTTTTAATGTACTCACAGTTCACTAACTCCATGTAAAACCTGGTTCAGTCCAAATACAAATAATATTTTCTCATGTTTTCTTGTCATACCAGGTGCTGCCACTAGTGGCAGAGCATTTAGTACTTCTGCCTGTAACAGTCGCGCAGACAAATGGTTCCTCGAGTCCCTTCAGTCCACTCGCTAATCAGTAAATCATAAACATTGAAACCCTCAGAACCAGAAGGTCACCAGGGCCCATCAAGGGTGTGTTTCCCACAGATCCGGTCGACCCATTCCGGGTGCATTTCTCCTACAGGGCCTTCATTTCAACCGTATTTAGTACCGTATGGATTTCCCAGGCGGCCCATGTCTGCCAAGCCTGCTGCTCTTGCATAGGCCCTCCAACAGGGAGCTCCACTACATGACAGGGCTGTTACTACGCGATGTCATCGTCTTGGCAACCATGTTCCCATGGTAACCGATGACGCTAAAGGAGGAACAGGTGACTGAAAAGAGAGTCGAAGTTTTGTGGCTTTGAGACAGGAAGTCTACAGATTTTCTCCTCAGCTTCAGTCAGACTGATGGAGCAGGAGAAGAAGAGCCGCCGACTCTGACTCTTCTTTACATTTTTTTTTTTTTTTTTTTTTGCAGTGCGGAAACCAGGAACCAAGTGAAAGTTCCTGCAGCGGCGCCTACACCCATGCACGTGACCAGACCAAAGTCCTCTAAAGGACGCAGCAGAGCGGCTGCTGGAAACACCGCTCCAGAGTCCGACCTCGTCCACGGCAGTAGTAGGAACCCGGACCGCCGGAACCTCCGCTCCCAGTCCGAGCCCAGCATGAGACAAGAGGAGCAGAGCTCCGCCCCGCCGCTCAGCCTAAACAAGTACAAGGTTCTACCGTCCATCGGCAGGAGGCGCTTTGACGGAGGAGGACCAGGAGGTGGTGATGGAGAACAAGGCCTGTACACGCACATGTCCGGACACACTGTCCCGGATCTCCTCCACGCACAGAAAGGTGGTTCTACAGTTAACAGGAAGTCCAGTGAGGCGTCACCCTTGACCCGGCCCAAAGAGAAGCCTCCAGAACCACAGGCTTCGACAGGAAGTCCACCTGGAGCCAATGAGAGTTTGCTCTTGGCGGTAAGAGCACCGTGTGGCCGGAGGTTCGAGCAGCACTTTGAGCCCACAGATACCCTACTGATGGTTCGGCTGAGTGCAGAGGATCGGTTTGGACACAGGTACCAGGACGCCTTCATCCAAACACTGGACCTACCACGGAGGAACTACACCGACCTGGACAAGACTCTGGCCCAGAGTGGCATCAGGAACAGATCGGTGCTGTGCATCACACTGGGCACTGGTGCTGTGGATCAGCCAGACTGAAGAAGCAGGAGTCATCTTCATTCTTCTTCATTCTTCATCTGTTCACAGGTTCCACCACCCAAGTCACATGGCACCATCAGTGGGCCTTCCTGTGGGCAGGGCCGGAATAACATTTTCCGAGGCCTGGGCCTTATTACCAGGATGAGGTCGGACCACAGCAGGTGGACCCGACTCATGGAACTAGTCTATGACCCACTACAGTCTAGTCTCTAGTGACCCACAAACCTTCACGACCCAAAGTTATATAGAGGTTAGAAGTTAATCACAGGTCAAGGTGTAAATGAACAATATTTCTTCTGCCTTTCATGACTTTTCATTTTCATTTTCATTTGTTTGTCTTTCCTCTGACCTGACACTGTCCTGTAGTTGAAATACAGTAACATTAGCATCCGTAGATGTCCACTAATTTTAGTCACTTCATCAGAAACCATCAGGGGCCCCACCCCCTGGAGGCGGACTCCGGGGCTGCAGCCCTTTTAGCCCATTCCGTCAATCCAGCCTTGCCTGTGGATGGTGAGTCCACAGGAAGTTCTTTGTGTCTTTGGGACAGTGCTATGATCAGAACCATCCTGGCAGCTGATGGACTAGAACCTGGAGCTTTGAGAACCCAAGTCTGCTCCCATAACCACTACTGTCCACAGCTGAAAACTGATGCTCTATAGATTTTTACAGTATATAACATTGTATATGCTGAATAGATATATCAACATCTCCACTCTAGGCTGTTGAAGAACGAGACATGAGGTGTGACCTCAGACAGAATCTTTTATTTATATCCAAACAAACAGGATGTAGCAACAAAAACACATTTTTTTAAATTTTTTTTCTGAACCAACTCCAGCAGATGGAAACAAGTGTCTGGAGGACAAAGCACAAAAACACAAAACAACCTGTAGATAAAACATGCATCTACGTGACACCAGGTAAACGACAAACACAAGTAACAAAGAACATGCAGTTAGACAGTGAGTTGGTCTCACTGCGTCAGGGAGACAGGCCTGAAAACATAAGGAGACAAGATTCTCCAAACTAAAGTCCAGTTGTTCATTTCTGAACAAGCAGCAGCAGCAGCAGCAGCTTCTTAACAAACAAATAAAACTAAACCTCTTAAGAGAACAAACATGTCCCTCTAGTCCAATCCTAGAAGGGCCTTCAGAGCAGCTCAACAGAGAAGTCGTTCCATTTCCTCCAGATTACTGGTGTCAAGTTTAGTTATTTTTCGGTCTGAAAATAAGATGTAGGAAGAGTTTGAGATAAACGGACCTGCACAGTGTGAAACGTTAATAAAGTGACTTGTGAATGTGTTTGGACTTGGACACTCACTGAAATGACTCTCTATTTGACCAATGACCTCCATGCTGTGTTTACTGTCGATCATATTTACGGCGAATCCTCTCCGGCCAAAGCGTCCGGTTCGACCAATACGGTGCAGGTACGTCTCGTTGTCGGCATCTCCAGCCATGTCCACAGGGAGGTCAAAGTTCACCACCAGTGACACCTGCTCAACATCAATCCCTGGACCAGGGTCGGAGCAACTTCAGTAGAATTCACCATCATGTGAGATCACGACGTTAACAAACCTTCTCACCTCTGGAGCAAACATTTGTGGTCACAAGGACTTTTTCCTTGCCGTTACGGAAACGATCGATTACAGCAGCTCTCTGCTCCACGGACATTTCCCCGCTCAGCAATGCCACCTGGTGGCCTTCTTGGGTCATTTGTGTAGCCAGCCAAGATGCCATCCTGCGAGTCTGAGTGACCAGAAGAAGACAAGTCTTGAGATTCTAAACTGTAGAAGCTGATGTTTCCTCTGGTTGTAATGAGTCTTCCATCGTCCTCCACTAAGACTGCACTGGCAGCCGTAGGTGTGATGGTCGCCATGGTGTTACTGTCAAACGAACACCTGCATAATATGGTTACCATGGTTTCCATGACCAAAAAAAGAAGCAAAACAGAAGTTACAGAAATTTCACAATGTTGACAAAAAAAAAGTCAAATCAAATTCTTCTGTCCACTAGTCCAAGCTACAGTAAGTGCATCCCATCAATCTGACTTGAGTTTGACTTGTGTCCAAGTCACAAACTTGCGTCTGCATCTCTGCCCTGTACGACACGTATCTATGCATACGTTTATTTCTAAATCACCTCAAATTTTTGCAGGAAAAACCTTCAGATTTATTTACACATGGAGCAGACACTTCTATCTACAAAGACTGAGGACAGAGGAGGATTCATGTCAACGTGATGTGGTTCCTCAATGAATCGAAGCATCGAAGATTTCTCAAGACTCACGTGGCAGAAAATCATGGCCTGTGCGATTGTAAGGCATCCGTAGAGATTGCTCAGAGCCTTGAACTTGTCCTCCTCCTTCTGACAGACCACGTAGAACTGCTTGATGGTGTCCAGTGTCTCCTCTTCTCGCTTCAGTTTGATGATGTTGGGGTCAGGAACCACTTGCTCGGCAAACTTCCACACAGAATCCTCAAAAGTCGCAGAGAACAGCAGCATCTGGCAGTCTTTGTTCAGTTGTCTACAGCAGGTGGAAGAATGTGTGACAACAGATTTGTTCAACACGACAACTACCACAATTCTGAAGGTTCCTCCACCTCTGGATTCGAATGCTCTGGTCACGATGGCCCTGCATGGCGATCATCACATCAGCCTCGTCCAGGACAAACAGGGTGATCTTCTTAGGGTCAATATACTTGAACCTGGTGCACCAGTCCAGGACTGTGCCTGGTGTTCCGATGACAATCTGCTGCTCCAACTTTATGCCTCGGCCCACTGAGTAGGACACATAAATAAGACGTTGACAGAGTGTAGAACCCTGAAGAACCCTGGTGTCATCACTCTGGGCAGTTCCAGCTCAGTTGGTTCGTCCAAGACAGGAACATGAGTTGATACCACAGCATTGATCCATGAGGTCAAAGGTTGAAACACAAGGTGAAATCGTTCTTACGTCTGTTTCCGCGGACGGCGTAGGCCAGTTTGACGTCGGTGTAAAACTGTCCCATGTGTTCAATCACCTGACCAATCTGCAGCGCCAGCTCATACGTCGGGGCGATGCACAAGCACTGCAGCAGGAAACAGGTGGACAATGAAAGACACTCCCATCAGGGACCTCCCATCAGGTTCTGATACTCACCTGGGTCCACTTTTTGGCTGGATCCATGTGGCTGAGCATGGCCAGAGAAAAGGCAGCAGTTTTACCAGTGCCAGACTGAGACTGAGCGATCAGATTCTGAGGTCTGAGGTCAAACACAGAAACAGACTGAACACAGGTGGACGTCCACCGTGGGGAAAAACTCCTATTGGTTGTGGACTCACGGCTGTGCCAACATCATGGGTAGGGCATTCTCCTGGATTCTGGACGGTCGGTTGAAGCCCATGTTGTACACGCCCTTCAGCAGCTCAGGTTTCCTGTACAAATCACAATAAAATGACTTTCTCCCAGAAGTTTGTTTCGTTTGACTCCACGTCACAGATGCATCTGTAAAAATGTCACTGCTTTCACTGAACCAGTGAAAACTACGTTAAAGAGTTTAGTCAGAAAACATTTCACCTCTCATCCAATGTCCAGTTGCCTGACTAAACTCTTTAACCTTGACCATGACCTGGATGACCACAGTGGAAACAACCTTCTGACGACAGGGTCTTTGATCATTTTTGGTGACAGGACGAACCTCGTCATGGACACACAGTGAGAGAAGGTTAATGATAAGGTCATAAATTAAAATACAATAAAAAAACTAACTCTTCTTTAACCATGAAAACCAATGACATGAAAAGATGTTGATGATCCAGGATCCAATGGTCAAAGATCTTTGCTGAGGAGATTCACATGCACTGACTGTTGATGATAATTTGATGTCATTTGTTTTGATCCTTTGTCACAAGAACCGACTGGAAGATTTGAGTTAATGGTCGAACACACACTGTGACCACAGCAGACCAGGATCTTCACACCAACACCAGGTCTTTCATTCTCAGACTCACAGTCTCAGCTCCTCGAAGGTCTTGACCGAGTACAGAGGAGAGGTGGGGTCCCTCTGCAAGACCTCCACCTGGTTTCTGTTGCGCACCAGAGTTTGGCGGATCAGTTTGTTCAGAAGGGACCGCTCGGCTGGGTCCACCACTTCCCCGTCCGTGGACAGAACCGCCGGTTTCTTACTGACAGGGACAACATTAGCTGGACAAACAAGACAAAGACGACGACGACGACAACAACAACAGAAAAGGACAATTGTTCATCAACTGAAAAACCAGAACATTGAAGTGATGGGTTGGTCCTACCATTGACGTCTTGTTCCTGGTTCATCCCACGCAGCAGTTGAGGAGCTCGTGTAGAAAAGTCCATCTAGGTGAACCATCATTGATGGATTTGAAAACAAACATTTACTTGTTAAACTTGTTATTTCCGACCAGATCATTTAACTTGACTCTCAATCCATTCATTGTCTTTTTCAAGGACAGGATCTTCACCATGTGTTCGTCACCTGAAGAGGCGCCATTTTCTCTGTGAACCGGTTCCTTCAGGCCTACGGTCACAGTCACAGTCACCGACACTGACACTGACCACTCACCGGTGCCGCAGGAGTCCTGGGAGTCCTGGGAGTTCTGGTCTCCTGGACCTCCACGGCCTGAGCCCACGAGTCCTGGAACATCTTAATGGGACGAAGTCAACGGCTGCTCTGGTCCTGGCGGGACTTCGAGTCTCTGTTCCCAATCGAACCTCAACCAATCAGAGCCCAGTGGAGCGATGGCTCTAATGATGCCTTCAGGTCCATGGGAAACAGAGGCGATTTGGAAACTTGTTGAACAACCTGACAATAAAAGGACGAACAGAGACAACCATGAAAAAAACATTTCTAAATGATAATGTTTCGCGTTGGTGAGAATCACGTGAACGCAACACATTGTCTTACATTTCCTTGATAATTGACTTGATAATTGACTTGATAATAATGACTCATTTAACTGTGAAAAATTATTATTATTGAACTTTATTCCTCGTTTATTGACTTTTTCTCACTAGTTACAATGACTTGAACTTTACTGTGATTACATTTGATTATGTGTGTGTGTGTGTGTGTGTGTGTGTGTGTGTGTGTGTGTGCGCCTTCCTCCTTCCTGTTGTTGGGTTGATTGGTTAGTGAGAGATTGAGAGGCTGTTTGACAGGATCAGAGTTGGTGTGTTGGAGGTGGAGGAGGTGGAGGTGGAGGTGGAGGTGGTTTGTCCAGACTAAGTTGTACTGGCTGCAGCAAAATCAATTCAATTTTCAGTTTTTCACCATCTACATTTTTGATCAACACATATTGTCATGGTAACCCAGCATGAAAACACAGCAAACACACAGGCAGCCAAACACCCACCATAAATACGTGAAATATTAAGGGCTTTCCACTCACAGCAGGGAGGGGGAGGAAGGGGAGGAAGAGGCACAGTGGGTGACAGAAGGGGGAGATGAGGAGCTCACTCACCCCCCACCCTCACCCCCCAGTCTCTGCCTCCTCCCACAGCACAGATCCCTTGATATTGAAGCTGCAACCTGGATGGTTCCTGTTGTCATCAGTGTCAGGGATGGCTGAGGTGAGTGGGTGGTGCTTTGAGTGTGTAGGGGAGGGAGAGGGGGATATTTATTTGAATGACTGGACTCACTGTCATCCCCTCCACCTCTCTCCATCTCTCTCTCACTCTCTCTCTCTCCACCTCTCTCTCTAAGCCCTTCAACATCAGCCAGGAGGAGCAGAGAATAAACACAGTTGACTAACCACATGTTGCTGCTGCAGCAGCAGCCTCTACCTTCTCCATCCCTCCACGTCCAGCCATCGAGACGTGGCCACTGCATCTCTAGTTCCACCTGTTGCTGCAGTGAGGGGAGCAGCAGCTGAGGGAGGTGGAGCAGGAGAGCAGACGGAGAGATTCATGACAGGTGGACTTCTGAGAGGTGAAAGAAGAAAAGAAAAGGAAAAGAAAGCCTGACTCTCATGAAGACAAATGAAAGGTAAGAAGATCAGTCACTCTGACCTGCATCTCCGCTGCTGCATGGAGCTGGAGCTGGAGCTGGAGCTGGAGCTGGAGCTGGAGCTGGAGCTGCTCCTCTCTGGTTGATCCATGTGGGAAACATGTCTTTGTTTCAAAGCCAGAAAAGGTCAGACAGTGGGTTGGAGAATGGAGCTGCCACAGTCTTGGTCTGTGTCTGCCTCAGCCTGAGTGCAGTCGCTGGGCATCAACAGGTGGTCACAGCAGCAGCAGCAGCAGCAGCAGCAGCAGCAGCAGCAGCAGCAGCAGCAGCTCCTTTTTGACAGCAATGAATGCAGAAGAGCGCAGCTCTGTTGATAGAAAATGTTGACAGATTGTTTCTAGTTTTCTAGTCTTTTTGCAGACTGTTGGGGGGGGACACACACAGGATGATCATGTGGCTGAGCCGCCTGGGGGTGGAGGTGGTGGTGGTGGTGGTGCTGGGGGTTAGGTAGCAGCCCCCCAGGACTGACACTTTTAGGAACAGTCACTTTAAACTTTGCGGTTCATTTGTCAACACTAATGTCATTTAATTTGTTCTTTGATTTTCTGTCTGTTTTATTAGAGAAGAGTTTGAGACATTTATGGTCACCGTCGTATTAATGATGTGTTATGGCATCAGAAGTTAGGAACTATAATGGACAGACAGAGAGACAGACAGACAGAGACCAAGGAGACTAAGACAGAACACACCCAAACTCCTGTGCAAAAGGTCTTTGGTGCCGAGGTTCAAAGTCCTAATAATGACGTTCCTTCAAGTTCCACCCTGATTGTGTTCTTCTCTTCTCTTCATCCTGGAAAAATTCAAGAGTTTGACAAATTTCAGTCAATCTCACTTTCTTCACCTAAAAACTCAACAGTCTCCAATGCTGTGGTCAACAGGACACACGATGGCGCTGTGGAAATGCACGGCTGTTTCTGTGCGACTCTTGTTCTCAGCAGCTGTTTGGATTTTTCACTGTGTCTGATTGACGACTCCTCACAGCCAGACTCAGGGTGGGTGGAGGCGGCATTGAATTTTCTAAGCCAGTGTTCAGTCTGAGGCTTGAACATCACCTGTGGTTTCATCCCCAGTCAGGTCCACAACAGCAGACCTTTGGAGACGTTGCTGGTCAATCTTCAGGCGGACAGCAAGCCGAGCTGTCTCTATGGAAATGGCTTTCGTCATAACACGTCCTCCTATGCTTGTGCTCTGGCCGTGCAACAGATGAAGACCTTTGACAACACATAAGCAGGACCAGAGCTGAGGGAGGAGGAACCAGACCTGCCTTTATTAGATGTTGTGGCTTCAGTCCATTATTGTTTTTGAGGGACAGTTTGACAAAGACTCACACGGTGGTAGAATAAATAAACCTAATGTGGTTTATGGCTCTGAAGCTTTACTCAAATGGGCAGGAGATCTTGTTACCGTCCTTGAATGTCTCGTGTGTATGAAAAAAAAAAACACTAGGGTTGAAATTCCTCCAATAATCTGTAATTTATATGATGAGATTATGTCTTGGATTACAGCTCAGACTCAGACCAGGTTGATTTGTCCTGTTGATCGACTGATAAACTCGACCTTCTGTTTATAAAACCATTTATTCTATTCTGAAGATGTTTCTTCATGATGGTCAAACAGTCTGTGTAGAGACTATTGTTGCTTGTTTCCTCCCAATCATCTGTGACTTCATGTGAGACCAGATCCATCATCTTCAGAACAGACCAGTGTCAACCCTGCAGAATCATCAACCGTTCACATTTCTCATCTTTGCTTTTGTCTTTTTCCAGAATAAAAGCCTGACCATGCCTGGACTCATTAACAAGGAGAACCGAAGCGCCTTGCCCCTCAGTGACTCTGACATCACTTCCTGTGTCAGGGGTTATTCCCTGGCTCTGACTGCCTCCATGACATATGAAAACATAGAAGATCATGATATTGAGGGTGAGTGTCCACTGTCTGCAGTCTCAGACGCCTCGTCCCATATTGGCACCATTGACCACAAAGAAACAGAAGTTGCATAAATATATAATATAATATAATATAATATAATATAATATAAAAATCTAACTTGTTTAGATGTATATATTTATATATAACCTATATGATTGTAAAGTATTATGATAATCTATTTGATAGGGATGTCCAGTAATAACATTTTGCTGACAGATGTTACAGTTCAAACACTGGTTGATTCCGATGTCTACCATGTACGTAGGCCTGGTAGGATTTATCTATTTATCCTTGGAATAATAAATCAGATTAAATTAGCTGCAATGCTGCCATCTAGTGACTTTTTCTTTAATATACAGCCATTTATCCCCAAAACTATTTTAGGGCACAGGTCCATTTGACGGACAGAGGCACTGAGTCAGGATTTCATTATTTTCCAGCCTAAAGCCAATAATGCTTCTTAGAGATATGTAATAATAATAATAATTATTATAATGTATTAGTGAAGTGGTTTACAAACAAAACATCCTTTAGTGAGTCTGTCTAAACTAAACTAACTAATCTGTAAACCTTGTTGTCTGTTTGTCAGGACTCTTCATTTATCCTCTGGAGGAGAATTCCATCGTCGTCGGGTTCGAGGCCATGATTTCCAGTCAGATTATAACCCTGCAGATCAAGGACAAAGCCAAACTGGAGGACTGTTATCTGGACTGCAGCAGCAGCAGCAGCATCATCCCTAATGGAGCCCATCAGAGCGGCAGCGGTAAGATTCCAATACCTTACTCTTGGAGTCCAATGTCCAACATTGTCCCAAAGTGATGGAGACACAGGGAATTATGAGTCTGCACTTTTCCCATCAGCTCTGTGGAATCTTCCAGAAGCTGTCCCCCTGTTGTCTGTCCCCCTGTTGTCTGTCCCCCTGTGTTTGTCTGTTACTGACAACTGAGAAGTAACACAGCAGACCTGTGTAGGCTGGACAGTGTGTGTGTGTGTGTGTGTGTGTGTGTGTGTGTCAGCTGACTGACTGGAATCAGACTAATCCTTATTAATCAAAGTTCATTGTAATGATTGATACATTCATTTCTGAGGTTCAATTCTTAAACTTGAAGCTGTTGGAAACAAACACCAAAACCATCAAAAATCAGAACTTTTTATTCTCTAGGTCCATGTTTTAGTGTCACTGCACCAAGTCCTTCAAGAACCTCTGTTCTGTTCCCACGGTCCCCGGCTGGTTCAAAGCGTGAGACTCTCAATCTGAGGGTCATGGGTTAGTTTACTGAGCGGACTTGGTCTTGGTCTTGGTCTTAATCTTAATTCACAAACTGCCAAGTTACCAGTCAGGTGACCTCAGAATGACACCGTCTCCACACACCACTGCCCCCTGCTGTTAGCCTTGGTGTGTAGTTATTTACGTTGGCAGTCTGATGTTCCAGGACACATCGTGCTGGATGAGGACTTTGAGAGGACGGTTCTGGTAGTTAACCTGGGCAGCATCCCTCCAATGGAGACCGTCCACATTCTGGTCAGTACGTCCTCCGAGCTCTCTACGCTGCCCACCGGGGGCATCAAAGTGTCGTCCCCGCCAGTTTGTACTCCTCGAGTTCAGAGGAGCATCAACGAAGAGCAGGGTCTGTCTCCAAATTTTTCTAGAACGTAAGTAAATCTTCCTGAAACGGTAACAGTTACAGCTACAAATACTGGAAATCAATGTGGACCACGTCCGTTGGTTCTGTGTGGACTCTAGGCGAGACAGAACTACGTGGGCCACCAGTCCTCACGATCAAACGCCCAACTGTCCCCAGCTGTGGTTGACGTCACTCCTGGAGGAGGAGGCCATCAACTCCATGGACTACAACTTCAACTTCCAGTTGGAGATAAGGGCTCCTTATCTTCTAGCAGGTCAGATAAGCATTTGTTGGATTTTACAGGGGGCGCTACAGCACTTATGGGGACGAATAGGAAACCCTTTTTTGTAGGTTTACACATTTCTTTAAAGAGTTATTCCATGTTGTTGTGTGGGAGAAGGTGGAGAACAGCTGTGGTTTCTGCTGCAGGTGTAGAAAGTCCTTCTCATGCCATCAGAGCCGATGCCGACCCGTTGGCTCGTTCTGCCGCTAACGTCGTCATCACTCTGGCAGACAAATACACCTACGACTGCCCGGTCGACATCCTCATTTACCCCAGTGGTAAGTGTTTGGAAAAATGCATCACAACAGTGCCCCCTAGCGGCTGTTAGTGTGTGAATAACGTCCAGTAGGACAGGACTAGCTTATGTTACTGGTTCACTCAACTGGAGTGAACTTTCATGGTTGTCAGGGTGAAAACAAATGTAATTAGATATGGATTATATTATTATTACATGTATAATGTAAAAAGTACAGTGGAAAAGCTGAAAACCCAGGATGTGGACAGGTACTATTTCATGTGGATTTTGTGGAGGTTCATTGGTCTTAGGGTAGTCCATGGGGCTACCAGGACGTTGGACGTTGGTGAGCCTCGGGTTTGTTAACAGGAAGAGTTCATTTTTTCGTCCACCCACATTGTTTGTCTCCTCTTGTCGTACCATTAAAGTCCTCCCGGTCCATCTGCTCTACTCTGCCCTCCATGGCTTCCTTGACCCATAGTCCTGAGTGTGTGGGCCAGTTGTCTACCAGCGGCAGAAATCAGCCTGGGCTTCACTGGTACAATTGGTCTCCTGTGAAAGATCTGTTCGCAAATAGACCTGAAGCAATTTAATTCAGCTCAGGCTGTTGCTGCAGTTTCAATCACAGCACAGAAGCTCAAGAGACGTGTGTGTGTCTCTGTGTGTGTGTCTGTGTGTGTCTCTGTGTGTCTCTGTGTGTTGCCATAAGCAGAAAAGATACCAATCCTACAACATCACAAGGTTTATGCGCAAAAAAATAATATTAAACTGTGACTTTGTGGAAAGAGTAAAACAGCTTTAGAAACATTAGCTCATCAACCATGGAATCATGCTGGTAGACGTCAGGGCTGCAGACACAGACACAGTGGAACTGTACAAGAAGGTCAGAAGGGCAGAGCAGCACAGCAGCACCATGTGATATCCAATGTTCTCCTTGTCTTGACCTACTCCACTACTGCAGAGCCTCACGTTCCTCATGTCCTCATTGAGAACGGAGACATGACACTGGAGGAGTACGAGGAGTATCTTCACGGACGCAGCGATTTCATCAAGGCCACAAAGAAGGACGGCAGCAATGAGAGGAAAGTGAGTGAGTCTGCACCTAATGACGGCTGAAGAACAGGAGAAGACACTGAAGGACACGTCCAGTATTTTTGTCTTGGCCGTGTAATGACCTGCCAACACTACCTTTGAGGCAGTGTTAAAAAAAGGCCCCACTCAGAGGGGAAATATCCATAACTCAATTCACCAAAGTCAATCTTGACCAAAGCCTAAGGAACCAAACTGACACCAGGCCAGTGTTTTCATTTTCTTATGATTTGTCATTAAGGGGACTTTATCTCTTCCCTCCTGAGAATTGTTTGTTTCCGTCCATATCTCAGCTGTGTGCGGGTTGTTAAGTGAAACAGGAGAAGGAGAAAGCACTTAGCCATAAAAACAGGTTTCTATGGAAACGCTCACCACACTGTGCCTGGAATTTCCTGCTCATCTACAATAATTGATATGCAGCGTGTGTTGCCTTTGTCTCTTTCTGTCCCCTGGTACCTTTTGTCCAGCGGAAATGTTCAATCATCACTCGTGCAAATTCAGAGCTAGTCCTGTCAGAAGACTGAGTTCCACGTCTGTCTTCAGTCTGTCACGTGTGTCTCTCCGTAGGTGGACATCATTCACAGGCGGCTCCACAAGGACGTCCTCCACAACCCTGTGGTGATGTTGAACTTTTGCCCCGAACTCAAGTCCATCAGCTCGGACTTGAGGAAGGTTCACGGTGAATTCATCTTCCTCATTGACCGCAGCGGCAGCATGAGTGGCGTCAACATCAACCGTGTGAAGGTATCTCCTGTCCCGCTGTGGTGCTGCTGTCTCAGCCGTGACCCTCTTCATAGTCCACTCCATGCTGTATGTTCTGTACATGGTGCTTTGGAAGCTCAGATCCTATCACTATCAGGACCTAATGTAACCTCATGGCTGGGACCAGTTTAGGGACCAGGCTGGGACCATGGACAGGCCACTGTGTGAGGGGCAGAAATACAAGGATATTGATCAGACCAGTAGTCACTCAATGGTCACCAAGCAGCTCCCGGTGACCAGTGAGTGACTGGTCTGATCAATATCCTTGTAAATATATATATATATATATAGAGACAGAGAGAGACAGAGACAGAGAGAGAGAGAGAGACAGAGAGAGACAGAGACAGAGAGAGACAGAGAGAGAGATACAGAGATATATAGGGATGACTCTTTGCTAATATCTGATTATTTTATTTTTTTAAAACATTAGTTTCTTACATCAATTTGTACAGATCTTTTTGGATCTTTAGCAACCACTGTATTGAGTTGCTGCCAACATTTGGCATCAAATCACTTAATTATCTAATTGGATAAATTCATTGAGCTGCAATGCTGCCATCTAGTGACCTTCTTTAATCTACTGCACTTCCGTTATTTTCCCAAACTATTGGTCCCACATCGTCTGGCAAAACTTTAGCATTCAGGTGTCCATTGTTGGAGGAAATAGTGAATAATTGATTTTCCAGACACTGTGTTATATTTACCAAGGTGAAGCAGCTGTGATCGACTCATTCATATTTCCATCTCTCAGCTCTGAGACTCCAGGTGATCATTTTCTCCTTCCTTTTCCTAATTATGATAATAATCCAATGTCTTAGTTCTTGTAAAATGTTCTGGGTGAAGAGGTGGAGCAGAGTGTTTTTCCTGCAGGGAGCGCTGTAGATGAGACAGTGAAGGATGTTTAATGTCACGCTGTAATCGCCTTCTCACACTCACTGTGCAGGAGAAGACGACGGTGCAGCTCACGCCGAGTCATTGAGACACGGAGCTGTAAATCAGAGGAAACGGTCAATTATCCTAAAAGAGCATTAAAAACCTAATGAGCAGGAGCTGCTCTACCTTTGACTGCCTGTCTCTCTCTCTCCCTCTCTCTCTCTGTCTCTGTGTTTTTCTCTTGTTTGTTTCCGAGACATGTCCTTCATCCTTCAGTCTTTTGCTCTTCTTTCTTCTTCTTCTCCAGGATGCGATGGTGGTGATCTTGAAGAGTCTGGTCCCCGGCTGTCTGTTCAACATCATTGGCTTCGGCTCCACATTCAAGTCCCTATTTTCCAGCAGCCAGATCTACCAGGAGGTGAAAGGGTTTTTATTGGTCAAAGGTTATTGAAACATGAATCATTTATTCAAGTCATACTGTATGTGAATGAACTTAAAGAAAAACCTGTCTGTCTGTCTGTCTGTCTCTGTGTGTGTGTTTTTAATGCATCTTTAATACTTTACTATATTGTATTACTGTACTTCACACACACACACACACACACACACACATGGTTCCAGAGCAGAGTCTGAAAATGATTCCTTCATAAAACTCTGTTTGGTTTGTAGTAATATCTTTGATCCGTGTGTTTGTGTCTGACTCTAACAGGAAGCCCTGGCCGTGGCCTGTGACTACGTCAGGAAGATCCGAGCAGACATGGGGGGCACTAACATTTTGGCCCCACTCAACTGGATCCTCAGGCAGCCCATGTTCAGTGGACACCCCCGCCTGCTCTTTCTGCTCACTGATGGGGCCATCAGCAACACAGGCAAAGTCATCGGACTGGTCCGCAGACACGCACGATACATCAGGTCAGTGCGTAGTCCTAACCCGTCCCCCTGACCCCCCACCATAAAAACCCTTAAAGAACTCCTACAAGAGAGACATGAATAACCACGAAATCTGAAGCTTTGTAAACTCACATTCATCTTTTTTTTAAAATATTTATTTATTTTCAGGTTCTTATTGTCGTTGGTCCCTGGTTCCATCCCCGGTCTCTCTGTTTTTGTTGTTGTTGTTGTTGTTTGTGAATAGATTTTCTCTGTTTTCCCACCACAGTCTAACAAAGCTGCGAAGGTGAAGTGTTTACTCTAATATCTGAGCGTGGGCCCAGTGAGGGAAAGGTCAGCTCTAAGATTAGGATTTGTTGTCCTCAGTCTGAAAAGAAAAATCACACCTTCACTGCTTTTCAACAGCGCAGTACCCTTCCTAGCCACTAGGGAGGCGATGACTTGCCTGTTACTGCAGGTGGTGATTCATGGAGGTGCAGCAGTTAATCCTCATATTACAAATACAGGAAATGGAAGTGGTGAACTGATGAGGACCATATTACAGTCTGTGACTCACTCAACAGCACCACCTGGGGGTGTGGCCTCAATCAAACATTACAGGTCACCACAAAGAATCTGTCACAACAACAACAGAGGGCATCATTTCGAGTGGTTCTACATGGGACCACATGTCCAACCACAGTGGTTTGGTCCACTTTGGTTGGACCACAGTTCAAAGTCAAGGCTTGGCTGAGGACATGGGTTTGACCAGAACCTGAAGATCCAAATGTAAACATCTAAGCTGATTTACTGCTGCTGAATGTGGCTGAAGAGATGGATTTTGGTTTGTGGTCCTGGTCCACAGATGAGTCCGTCCACCATGAGCTCTGCTTGTTTCCAGTGTTGTACAAACTGTTGCCGTGGAGTGGACCTTCTCTCAGCGTCAGTGTGAGGAGAAGTCAAGGTTTCACACAGGGTGAAGGGTTAAAGTATTAAAAATCTTTATCATCTCTGAGGTTGGTCTCCAGACTCTCAGGTCCAGTCTGGACTGTGTTGTGTTGAGCAGATCTAAGAACCTGTGGTGTCCTGTGGTCAGATGAATGCAGGCAGTGATTTGTCCTCTGGGACAGATGGAGTTCGGAAAGTTGTTTGAAACTAAAGTTCTGACCTCCTTGTGTTTCAACCACCATTAAACTGCAGTGTTTGTCGTGTCTGGCAGATGTTTTACCTTCGGCATAGGGAACAGCGCCTGCAGGAGGCTGGTGCAGGGACTGGCCACAGTTTCTAAAGGCACAGCAGAGTTCCTGATGGAGGGGGAGAGGCTGCAGCCCAAGGTAGTCGTCTCCATCTTTCTGGATCACTCCTAATGACTGAGCTATTCTGAGTGCTGCTGAAGAGCCATTATCCCATGACAGCTGCTCGTATCAATTAGGAGATCCTATCTCAGACTGAGGTCAGACGGAAGCTCCTTCTAATATTTAAGAGTCTGTTTTTCCTCCACAGATGATAAAGTCCCTGAAGAAAACCATGTCCCCGGTGCTCAGTGACATTTCCATCGAATGGCTCTTCCCCGAGACCAAAGAGGTTCTGCTGTCTCCGGTGGGCAACACCTTCCTGTATCCAGGGGACAGTCTGATCGGTTACAGCGTGGTCTGCGACACCACCCGTTACCATGCCAACCCCAAATCTGTAAGTCACACACCTCGGCCCAAGTGTAAATTGTGCTGCGCTGTTGGCCTCGGAGTGGATGTGTCATTTACTGAACACCAACCAGGACAAGAGGCGGAGGTACAGCATGATGCGTTCAACTGAGTCGGCCAGCTCGGTGTTCTATCACTCTCAAGAGGAAGACCCCGTAAAAACGATGACCGAGGGCCACGGCCCCTGCAGAGAGTCGCTCCCAGGGACTTTGTGCGACTCCTACCACGACTCCACTGCAGAGGGCAGCACCTCCAACATCGAAGCAGACGTCACCGGTAAGGACGACTCCACAGACTTCTTCTCATTGTGAGATGCTCCAGAGTATAAGCCGCGCCGGTGCCCTCCAGTGGTTGTCAGTGTTAAAATAAGGAAACCGTACATCATTTACTGGTACACCAGCCTAGAGCGCCCTCAATAGGCTGTCAGTGTGAAAATCATGTGAAATGATACATTTGAATAAACAGTGTGAGTCTCAAACTGAGCCAAAGGTCGAAAAACAGAAAACGTACATTTTGGAAAATACACCAATGTCCTGTATGTAGATTCACACCAACCACAGCAGCTCCACCTCCATCACATGTTGACCAAAATACAGTAATTCTACTTAAATCCATTATTCCTTCCATGGAAGTCCAATCAGTGAGGACTTTCATAGTTTCTGGTCCAGAGTCTGGTCCAGTGTTTTGTGCTGTGCTCTGTTATTAGACAATGCATCTCCCAGACGGAGGGCGTACAGCACCAACCAGATCAACGACTACAGCCCTGCCAAGAAGGTCTTCACCCCCAGCGACCCAGCCTCCGTCGTGGCTAAGAACCCACTGAGAAGAGCCAAGGCTCAGGAGCTGATAGGTCAGATGAGTCCTGAACATGAGGCACAGTGGAGAACCGACTTCCAGGTACCAGCTCTGACTTGGTGGAGTTATATTCTGAGATAAGATAAATGCTTTGAGCTTCACAGAGGGACTATTTTCAACCTCCACTGGTTTCTCTGATTGAGTTCATTAAAACGTTGGTGATAATGGTGACAATTACGAGGCAACATCTGCTCCCATTCCAATCCTTTCTAAGGGAAAAGAACTTTCTTTCTAGCCACAGACTTCCAACCTGTGCACAGCGCAGCCCAGAGGACGCACAGCCATCTGTCACAGGCCACTCCCCCAGCAGGAGCCGGTCGTACAGCAGGAGGCAGTGACAGAATCTCAGACGCAACCTCAGGACGCCAGGGTTTCCAGCAGCAGCAGCAGCAGCAGCAGCAGCAGCAGTGGGTTGTCAGCAGCTAGACACACCACCAGGGGGGGTGTTTCCAGATCATCGACTGACAGCCCGTCTGTTGGCAGCATTGGAGACACGGGTGAGACATGATCCAGACGCTACGACTCTATGTCAACATTACTATTAAGTTTTAAACAGTAATTGAACCAGCAACCCTCCCAGACACTCGCTGTGTCCATGATATCCATAAAACCAAACCAGGACCAACTCCTGCTGTGGTAACTTCTCAGATGGATATGGACACCAGCTGTGTCAAGCAGAAACTCCACAGGAGACCCATGTTTCCGACCTGGGCTCCATGAGCCAGTCCAGAGGAAGCTGCAAGGCCGTGGTGTCCGGGCTGTTGTGTGGAAAAGCCAGGAGGTGGGAGGTGCCCTTCGAGATCGAACCGTACCTTAATGGGCGAGAACGAGAAGAAAAGGTTCACGAGGAGCTGTGGAACGAGACCTTCCATCACCTGGCGGCTCATTCCATCCTCCACGACTTTGAGCACATGGCAGAACGAGAGTGTGACATAGAGCATGGTGAGTGTTCACCTGGTAGAAGAAGTGATTTCCCCACTTCTACGTAATAAAATAACACATTTTTTTTTTTTGCGTGAGGTCAGATACTCTGATGATGAACTGCTCTGTAAACTGTATGTATGGACAACAGCAGGTTCTAAACCCTGGTAGACCCGTATTAGATGCAGATCCCTGACCTGCTGCATGATGTTCTCCTCCCCTGTCTTACTCCATGTGTAGGCTCCAGCAGGAAGTACCAGGTCTATGCAATCCAAACCAGCAAAGCCTGCAATATACTGAGCAAATACACGGCGTTCGTTCCCATCGACCTGGACACTAATGAATATCTGCCAACGTGTGTTGACCACATAAACCCCAGTAAGTCAGAAGATTCTCTCATGTAGGTCCAATCAATACCAACCCATGGAGCACTAACCTCAGCAGCTCAGCTGTGTCTACATCTACGTCAGCCCAGGATCTGGTCCACTGTGTTTTCTGCACTGTTTTGAATCAATATGTATTTTGATGAAGTGGTTGTTGGTTTGGGTCGGTTAGAACCTTAACCTGTTAACTGTTTAAGGTTTATTAAATTAAGATGAAACTAGTTTGGCATCCAGACAGATGTAGTAAGTGATGGAACAATTGATTAGAACAGGGGTTTTCAAAGTGTGGGGCGGGCTTTTTGCTGGGGTGGGGGGTGGGGTGGGATTACAGAAAAGGATTGGGAAGCACTGGATTAGAACATTAACACTGTTTTGGCCTCAGCTAATGATCTTCAGAGACAAACGACGCCTGATGAAAAAGTTTTCTGATTGAGATTCTGTTTTGCTGTGACACGAAAAGACAGGAGAGCGAATCAAAAATGATTCTTTTCCAGGTGAAGGTCATAAGAGGGGCTCCCACCCGGGCTCTCGTTCAGGGAGCAGGAAAAACCGGGCTTACTCCATGGGACTGGGTCGCTCACAGTCTGGTGGAATGTCTGAGGAAGCTGAAGATCACCATGTGGCCAACAGTAGGCACTCAATACATACAAAGTACACCAGTCGTTTTGTGAGTTTGTCTCTAAGTGAAACGCTGCGTTGCCAACTCAGAAGCAACAAACAGCCGTAAAAATACTTCCACTTCATCATGAGGTCAACATGTTTAAAATTGGCTTCTCGTGGTGTCATGGCAACAGCAGGCAGGAAGATCAGAACTGTTCAAACACTGCTGGTAACAATGACATCACTTTTTTCCACGTGAGCTGTAGAACATCTGCTCTGTGTCCTCAGGTGGAGAGGACGCTGTCTCTCCATGCAGCACTCCCTCCTCGGCTGGCTGGGAAAAATGTAGCTTCACAGAAGGTGAGACCAATGGAGACCAAGGAACATCGGCCCACAGTGTTTCTGCAGCCGCCTGTTCTCTAGAGGGCGCTATTGTAGCCGTTAGAGCAGAGAGTCCTGGGTTATGATCAAAACTTTAGGCCCGTTATTTATTTCATTAAACAATAGCGAAGATGAAAAAATGTCTCCTCAACCTCAGAACTATTTATGAAGAACATGTTGTGAAGCTTGATCTTCTCCACTGTCACAGGTTGAGTTTGTTTTTCTGGCTGGGTGACAATAAAAGCCCAACTCTGCTTCTCCTTTTCCCCAAGTCTCCCAGAGGAGTCCGTCTGTGACCTCGGACCAATCGCAGAAATCGGTGGAAAGTCTTTTTTCTGCCCGGTAAGAGACTGGAGTCAGAGCCTCAGAGCTGTAACGGCTGTAACGGCTGTAACAAATGTTGCCACGACAACTGCAGCCTTTATACATTGATCTTCAATGAAATGTGATGTCACGACACCTGGTGTCAGTCAGTCGGTCACCTGACCTGTCTACACACCTGTCCTCTGTCAGGCTGGCTCTCAGCAGGACTCGTCTCCTGACCCGAGCTGCTAAAGGCTTCATGAGTCGATCTCACAGCAAGTCTGGTGATTCCATCGGAGAGAACGACAGCGAGAGCAGAGATTACATCCCTCTGGTGAGTCACATGACTTAGTGGCCAATTCAGCTCATCTTGAACAAATAGAAGAAATAAAAACTTTAATTTCTCTAAATTGACATTTGGGTCCAGTCCAATCAAGTCAATCTTATTTTCATTATCAATGAGGACATAAGAAACGCCCTGTGGACGGGAGTGACTCCTGCTGTAAAGTTTGAATGGTAGCAAGCGTCTGGTCACTAGGTGGCAGCAACTCATACAGTGGTCTTTCTGATAAAAAAATATCCAGTCCGTATACCAATACACTGGAGAAGAACAAGGTCAGGGAGATGATTCCAGGTCCAGACTCAGAGTGTGCAGCTGTCTGTGAGTTCCAGTAACACGTCTTCGTCCTCTGCATAGCTCCTGCTGCAGTTGGCCTCTGGGGCCTTTCCTCTGGACACCGCCCTATGTGACGCCATTAATGTGCCAATGGACAAACTGAAGTGGACGTCCCCCTTCAGCAGCCACCGCACCAGTCTGGGACACTTGTCTCACTCTAGCAGCCGTCGTGCCAACAGCACTGAGGAAGGGCTGAGATCGCCCAGTGAAGCGGAGACATGTCAACCTCCAGGAGAACAGACCAGGTCCACCCACGGCCGGGCTCCACCAGCAGGAAGCCCGGCCGATGAGTCGTCAGCCGTCGAGTCCCCCCAGCCCTCGCTGCATCATCAGTGCGACAGTGGACGCAGCTCCAGTTCAGGGGGAACGGAACTGTCGACCCCCGTTGGTGTCAGGAAGAGTCCCGAGAGCATGGTTTGGGCCACGGCTGTGGCTCTGGCCTGGCTGGAGCACAGCTGTGCCAGTTACTTCATTGAGTGGGAGCTGGTAGCGGCCAAGGCCAGCATGTGGCTGGACCAGCAGGACGTCCCAGAGGGCCGAGACCTCGCCTCCGTCAAGGCTGCCGCCAACCAGCTGTTCATCATCCTCAGGCACTGGGATGAAAACCTGCAACTGAACATGTTGTGTTACAACCCCAACAGTGTGTGAGAGCCGCTCACCCACGGCCATACTGTGCCGACGACCAAGGCTGTCTTCTTCTTCTTCTTCTTCATTCAGCAGTCTGTCTGTCTGTCTGTCTGTCTGTCCTCTAGAGTCTGATTCTTTGCTGTCCCAGTGGTGAGCGGTGTTTATCTTCTTCTGCTGGTTTGCTGTTCCTCCAAACATATCACAGACTCTTCAGAAACAAGTGCAAGCTGTGACTTCCTGTGTGCCATATGCTGTAGCTGGATCTCTGCAAGTCAAGGAACTTTGTCTTTGTCTTTGTCTTGCGGGCGGCGTCAGTGTGCTTCCTGTAGCATGCTGCAGCCCTGATCTTCACAGATGCTGTTCTTCTCATCGGGGGCTGGGATTCTGTCTGGGTTCTAACTGCTCGTCCTTTTATCGCTGATCCTCTTATTTGACCCTCAGTAGGTGATTGTTGCAAAAACCCATAAAAATATGCAAAAAAAAAGGCAAGAAGAAAATATGAAGTAGGTGTTTAAGACTGGAGATGTTGAAAATGTTTGGATGTTGTTTCCCACTGGCATGACACGTGATCTTGATCAGAGTTTTTTTCTTATCATTATTCAGAGGGAAATCCTGTATTATGTTGTAGTATTCATGTGATACAGCAGGTGTTGGGCGAGTTTCTACAGTAGTTCCACTCTCCCTGTAAGAACCTCATATGTAGCATTAGCCTCGTCAAAAAAAACCTTTGGCTCTAAACTGTCGGCGAAGACAAGTTTCTTCAGCTTCCATCCAAAGACAGGCTGAAGGTCCAGTGATTTGTAAGAGGTGCAGTCCTCAGGAGCCGGCCCTAGAACCGGTTCAGGAGAACTCTCTAGATTAGGATCAGAGTGTGAACTCTTGTTTGGACAGGGCTGGAGACAGATAAGGGATTAGAGAGGAGACACAGGACGGTTTGTCCACTTGTCTCAGATGGAGCCGTTCAATTGTGTTTACACAGCTCATTGATCACTGGACAAAGGCTGAGACTTTCAAACCCTTTCTGCAAGGCTGACCAACAATTTTGAAATAATTAAAAACCTCGATAAATAAACGTTATATAAACCACGCCCCCAAATCCCCAGTAGTTTCATTATTGGAGGATAATTAATATAATAATATATTACATAGATAAGTCAAAGTCAGGCTGATATTATTGAAGGGCCAATCAGGAGGAGAAACCAAAACTAAAACCTCTGACTCAGTTTTGAGGTTTTGGAGTTTGTCAGAAAGGACAAGTAAACATGTTCAGGCAGCTCCTAATGTTTCCTGAAGATTGAAAGATTGTCATCGTACTGTGGAACGACCACAATCGGGACATTAATCTGGCAGCATCTGAGAGCAGAGCGTGGTAATGGTTGGTTCCATCCATGTCACAGCTCATTTACCCTAAGTGCCTAACCAAGGTTAAGGTCGGCAGAGAGTGTAGAGCGTAGGCTGCAGTTCAGCTCCTTGTTTCTTAGATATACAGTCTACGGTGGCCTAAATATTTTGTGACGAATCTTTCCCTCAGTATTCCTCGTATCGATTTCCCACTTCTTATTCCATCACAGTGTTGCTTTACTCAGGTATTTCTTTTCTCCCCTCAGGCTAAACTGTACAAGTTCTTCTGCATGACCAGGTGAAAATGCTTTGACGTTGGACAACTGAGTCTCCTCCGTGGAGCCTCTGAGCTGCAGTATTTTACTCTGTAGATGTCACGCACTTTTCTTATATTTCTGTGGTGATTGCAGTGGTGATTGTGATAATTCCGTTTTTTTTATGTAGCGGCTCAGCTGTTTGGTGAAGTATCCTTTGAACTGCTGTGTGTGCCTTCATCACTGTTGAAGTATTGACCGTTTGAGGCTGTTGAAATCTTCTGTATCGTCCTTAAAACTGTTGATGCTTTGGCCATCTCTACAGGTGCATGGAATAAAATGATTCTTTGACCAAAGGTAAATACACCTTCTGATGCCGTCGTTGACTTCTGTGTGTATTGTATCTCTGTGTTGTATTGTTTGTAAAGTGCCCTGAGGTAGCTGCTGCTACGATTTGGCACTATAAATAAATATAGTTGAGTTGAGTTAATGTGACCAAGGAGTTCCTCAAGGATGAGTGTTTGGACCCATGTAAAAAAATATGACACAAGATGGGAAATAACATTGACTAAACTGAAACCCAAGTCAACTTTCAATGAAAAAAAGAATAATGAGACATTCAATGTCATCTGTCAAAGTCTGAATGTTAGGAGTGAATTTGGCTTTTTTGAAAAGGTCATCCTTCAAATTGAAGGTGGTATTTTTTCCTAACATCCTGCTTTGGTTTCATTCACGACACACTGGAGAGAATAAATGTTCTACAGAGAAATATTCCCCAGAACATCTGAACAGGTTCTGGTTCTGGTACCAAACAGGTGCATTAGTTGTTGAGATAAGGAAAGAAAAGTTGACCTTTTTTGCACCAAGTGTAACTTGTCAAGTGCACTGTCAATAACCCAAACAGAAGTGGGTGTTGACAAGTGTTAGGGCTCTGTAATGGGATCTGTTCACATCAGTTGCTCAAAGGACACACAGCGCCCCCTGTCCTTCCTCAGATGGGAACAGTCGCGCTGGTGCAGGTGTGTGTTTTCATTTAGAATAGAAACCAAGTTCTTTTCCATTCCACACCAACATAATTGATAGTGTTTGTTTGTTCTGTCCTCCCAGGTCTATTGACAGAGTATCTTGAGAGACAATTATGGACTGCTTAATCTCCTCTGGCTGCCTAATGGAGGCAGATGTCTAATATAATATATCACTGCAGTTTCATGTGCAATAAACAGCTCACACAACAGACATAAGTAATTGAAGTGTCTGCAGTGGCTGAGAGAGCAGAGGACGTCACAGGACAGACGAGCAAATGTCTCCAAAATCAACAGGAGGACATAGACTTCCAACGGAAATGATGGTCTTTCATTTCTCGTTGGAATCATCTGTTGATTCTGTTTCCATGGAATGGTAATAAACTGGGTTTGGTTTCATTAACCAATGTTTTCGCGACAGCGTTCATTAATAATAATCAAGGACCAAAGACAGGGAATCTCCAGCTGGGAGACTAAAAGACAGAGGCCGAGGAGACCAAGGAGACATAGAGGAGTCAGACCAAGCAGCCTGCCGGCCCTACAGACAGACAGACAGACAGACAGGCAGGCAGGCAGGCAGGCAGGCAGACAGACAGACAGACAGACAGACAGACAGACAGACAGACAGGACTTCAGTTTTAGAGTCTACTGTATTATTACTGTATGTTGGATCCAATGATAAACCGTCCACCTTCATCATCAGGCGTCTGTCGTGTCCTTATCAGGCAGTTCTTCTCCGTCCACTTAAGTGGAGAATAATGGGGACCATGTCTTTGATGGTTCACTGAGTGTCAGTGCAGTCACTGCTGCTGCTGCTGCTGAACTGAAGGGGTTTCCATGGTGTCAGGCCAAAGCTGCTGCTGCTGCTGCTGCTGCTGCTGCTGCTGCTGCTGCTTTCATGTTCTGCAGATCAGCACAATGATGAACAACAACTCTTGAGTTTAGCAATGGGTGTCATTAAAATATATAAGCTGGATTTTCGTAGGAATCTAACTGCCAGGAGGCGCTGTTGTCATCCAATCACTGCTCAGTACAAGTAATCTAGCACCTGATTCTTCTCATGGTCTCAGAGGAGTGTGAGACCATCACCAGAAGTTATTGGACCCGTTCAGATGTTCATGTTCAGAACATTTCATCACAAAGACAAATAATCTTTTACACTAATGGACTGAACGATGCACATGGTCTGGAAACTGAGAACAAGAAAAACAGAAAAACAACTCAAACTCACATCAATCAGTGGGTTTTACTGATGAGCAGCCATTAAGAGTCTGAGCAGGACTGGACTGGACTGGACTGGACTAGACTAGACTAGACTAGACTAGACTAGACTAGACTAGACTAGACTGGACTAGACTGGACTAGACTGGACTAGACTGGACTAGACTGGACTGGACTGGACTGGAAGTCGATGGTGAAAGGTTGTTCTGCAGGTTTGACGCTGACGTGACTTCTACGTCATGTGAGCAGCTCCTCCCACTCCTCAATAGCTCGTCTGACATTTAGCTCAACATTGTGGACAGTATGTCCACTCCAGTCCTCGTCAACTGAATATTCATGTGATGATAATGCCATAGTGGAAGTGCTGCCTTAAATCACACACAGATGAGTGTCGGGGGGGCGGGGAATACTATTGTATTCCTTAATATTCCTTAATTCCTAATGGAACTGGGATTAATCTGTCATTTTTAACATCATCATTTGGATTCATCTCATCATCTTGAGGAATATTTAGTAATAAAGATTCACCTCATTCAATCAGTAAAAACAATTAATCCTGATTTATTATAATTGATTAATATTCTTTTTGATGGAACGACACGTCTGGTGTTTTACTGTTCTACCACGTGCTCACACTCCCTCCCTTCCAAAAATAATCTTCTCACTGAGTAAACAATCATTCACCAACATTCATTTACTGCAGTTCTTTCAGTCTGGATTAGATTAACAAAAATAATGTCATTAGTAGCTGAAAAATAAAAGAAGAGTTCAGACATGACTGATCCTGCTGCTGCTGCTGCTCTGGTGTTGAGGCTGGTTGACTGTCAGTCTCCATGAAGAAGGACAATAGAACCAGGTCAGCCCGTCCCAGTTCTTCAGCAGTAAACTCCTCCTAACACCTCCGCTCCCTTCAACACTGCTGCTCTACCAGTTACTGACAAATGAAAGTACATGCAGAGTAGGGTTTATATGGGAAGAATAAAAAAAGATATAGATATAAAAGGAAAGGACTTCACTAACATCGTACCAGCTACAGATGCTTGAACTTTGTGTTTCTTATGTCTAAATATTCACCAAAACATTTTAGAGAATAATATTCATTACCAATGGGCAAATGTAAAAAAGGCCCAGAGGTAAAGTCTCCAGGGTTCACCTCCTGGGCAGGTTCAAATCACTTGGCGTCCAGTGGACTCACCACCTGCAGGAGGGTAATGTGATTTGACAGCTGTCCCCGCGATGGATGGAAGGAAGGAAATGTATCAAAAACGACAAAACTCCACAAAAGCGAGTTCAGGATGGAAGACGGAAATTTATTCTTTTCAGCTCCTAGTACTTATATATTTACAAATATATATATGTATAATAATAATAATAATAATGATTATATTTCAAATAATAATCAAGTTTCCACAGAAACCTTTCCTGGTCCAGAGTCGGTGTCCAGACCCTGTTAGCTGTAGAAGAACGGCACCACTCTGTTGATCAGTGACCTGCAGATGGGACATTTCTTGGGTTTTGGCAGCGCGTCGTAGCACGTAGAGCAGGCACACACGTGACCACACTCCAGGAAGACGTAGGCGCGTTCGCCGCTCAGGCAGACCACGCAGCTGGTGGGCGACAGGCTGCCTTGGTCCAGGTCGCCCTCGCCCTTCTGTCTCTTCTGCAGCTCCATGAACTCCTTCAGCATTCTGCTCTCCTCCTTCTTCTGCCTGTGGTGCACGTACTTCTTCCACAGGATGTATATGAGCATGGAACAGGCGGCGATGCCTGAAACCAGAGTCAAAATCCTCCACAGTCTGACACTTTGCTCCTGCTTCCTCAGCAGACTCTTGTAATCCTGTCGGCTGAGGAAGTAACACAGACCCTGTTTGGGCGGCTGCAGCTTGATGATGTTGTTGTCCTGGACCAGCTCCCCCACCCCCGTGACCGTGTCCCCCAACCGCAACATCTCCTCCGTTTCGTGTATTCCCTTGGGTCGCTCCCCGCTGATGAAGTGTCCGATAACGCTGGACAGGGACTGGACGGTGGGGTGGAAGTTCTCGTAGGTGGTCTCCAGGTCCAACTCTGCAGCTTCCAGCGGGCGTATGACTCGGACCGTGGCGGCGATATCTTCGTCATGGGACCCGAGAGCAAAGGGGACGGTGTTGGTGCGCTGGTGAATGACCTTCTCTGTGCGGTTCCTGTTTGAAGACAAGGTTCAGTTTTACTGGTCCAAACGTCTGCTCAACCTACAAGGATTCAAAGAGATGAGGAGTGATGGTGTCTGTAGCTGTCGATCTGAAGACTGACTGTAGTCACATTGTAGTTGTTGACACCAACCCTACGTTGTAGTTCAGCTGCAACGTCAAAAGACTACAAAGAATACAAGACAAGTACAAGCTTTGATCTAGACTTTGATGTCAGTGATGTCACACATCCACACAGATGAGAAGACAACAATCGTAACGTTCTCACTGTGTTTCTGTGGAGACACCAACACTGAGTCTGATTGATATGTTACACTGGTGGTTCAGTGGTAGAATTCTCTCAGTTCAATTCCCAGCAAATGCATCAAATGTTTGTGGCTGTGGTGGTTTGAAGGTTATGGAACCACCAACTGAAGGTTACCACCGAGGTCCACTGAGCACGGCACCGTCCCCACCCACTGCCCAACAACTTATTTTGTGACGTTCATTGAATTAATTGATATTCATGGTTTAGTTTGCTGCCCTCTCCTGGTGACGGTGACACAGAGAGAGAGTTGTTTTCCTGACGCTCCTGAACTTTGTTTCTGTTAAAGAACATACAGTATGGAATTTTAATTTATATCTAATTCTACTCATTTGAACTGTTTGCCCTCTCTTTGTAACTATGGTCACTTGGGTCAATCAGACCCGTCTACCTCCGCCTCTGGTTCTGGTTCTGTGTGTTTTCTATCTACTGTGGTCATTTGTCTTAGAATAATGAGGGAAAAGAGACTTTGAAGGATAAGAAGGGAGAAAGAAAAACACGTCTGAAAGAATATTGTAAATTAGATTTTCAGACATTTGAAGTCAGACTTTCACTGGACTCTGGACCGTCTGGAAAGACCGGGTCTACACTATAGGCAGGAAATCTATGGACAGGGGTCTTACCAGATGTGAGTGGTCCGACTCCACACCATCTTCTCCTCCTTCAGTGTCAGTCTTTCAATGACACCTTTACAGTTATCCAGAAACTGGCTGCTCAGAGTTTCCTTCACATTTATCACTACACCTGCAGCACAACACAGTGACAGGATTATCATGTTGACAAAGAGAAGGTCAAGTGACAGGAAGTGCTGGACACACCTTCTATCACGGCGTAAGGGACACATCTGCCAGGGGTTTCAGACAGGAGGTTTTGTAACTTATTGTCAATGGAGACTTTCTTGGCTTCCTGACAGACAGATTTCAGAGATGAACAAAAAATGTGACTTTCACACCACAGTGAACAGACATATCACTGACCTTTAAACTGGCAAATGTTGAGGCTTTGCTTTTATAAAGAGAGTAAAAGATTGCAGTCAGAGCGGAGCCGGTGGCCAAAACCACCAACTGGGCTGTGGACGGTCTCCCATTGGTGTCCATTCTGTGGCTCTAACACAGCAAACACACAACTAATGTTAGTTTCTCTTTAACATACATTCTAGCAGCAGCGTCTGTAGCCTAGAATAGAAATAATTCCATAGAGTGAAGAGACATTGGACGAGTTCTTTTGTTAAATCATTCTACTCTCCCTGAGGTGCTGGTTTTTTAGCTGTAAAATGTCATTACATTTTCTATGACTTAGAAATGAATAAAGTTCAGATGTTTTAACCTTGAAGATGATTCTGTTCATAAGTGACTGTTCCATCAGCAGCCAAAAACCAAGTGGTCCACAGACATTATTTTTCTCTTCTGTCCTATTTTCTCTCTGCTCTTTCAGTCACTGCAGTCTCTGTCTCTGCTTCTGATATATTAACGTCTCAGTTCTGGTCCAACCTTCAGGTTCTTGTCTGGTCATGTTGGGATGCAGTGAATGTTTGTTTGTTGGTTCGTTTCTCTCTTTAAGCTGTTGTCATGGCTGCAGATTCAGCTGCGTTTCATTCACCAATGACTTCACTTCAAATATTCACTTCACACCACCACCACCACCACCACCACCACCACCACCACCACCACAACAACAACAACAACAACAACAACAACAACAACAACGTATGGGACAAAAGCAGTGCAGTAGAGTTAGTTACTGACACACCTGTCTGTCTGTCTGTCTGTCTGTCTGTCTGTCTGTCTGTCTGTCTGTCTGTCTGTCTGTCTGTCTGTCTGTCTGTCTG
>JAFBJS010002703.1:148137-253291 GCA_016785265.1 Paraplagusia blochii | reverse complement strand
AGTGAGTGAGTGAGTGAGTGAACGTTGTTAGCAGTGGCTAACGGCTAGTCGGTCCGGTCCAAAGACTAAGCTCTAGTTCTAACCCTAGTTCTGACTCTGACTCAGGTTCGAACCCCCCACGTCCTATGGAACAGAGGAGACTGTGGCCAAACCTGGGTGAAGACACAGACCGGTACAGACCGTCTGTGGACGCGGTGTCCTCCTCTGTGTCAAAGTAACCAACGATGACACAACAGCTACAACGTTAGCAGCACTGGAGTGCGATGATCCTCCCTGCCACAGGATGTCGCTGTACAACCACTAATATAGTTGGGGCGGTTTACGTCGCTAACAGAGATAAATGTACAACAACCGTCAAACCTATGGTAGCGTCGTAACAAATGAGGTAATTAATTAATTTATTATTATTCTTCAATACTTTGACTCTAAGCTGTTGCCGTGACTTCAACCTGACACCTTACTGTTCTTTTAACCACTGTTTCCATCGTTGAATGTTTTCAGGAGTTTTCCTCCTCCTCTACCAGGTGAAGGGGAGGGATACCAGGAAGGACCAGCCTCCTGTGCTGGTATCAGTCTAACATCCTGGCAGACATGTGAGTCTTCTTCTAGAATTCCCACCTCAGTTCTTCTGGGTGAAGGTGTTGGCTCATTGAAGGGCGTGAGAGCGCCACTGTGTGGATAATCTGATGTATAACAAGACAAACGTTTTGTTTGTTTGTTTGTGGTGAAATCGCTATAATCAAGAGGAACTTCATTGGGACTTCATTATGTCCATTTGGATGAATTGTCTCATTTTATCCACTAGGTGGTAGTATTGGAACCAAAAACGAAGTAATACCAGACTGGAAGTTGAAGTTGACCTGCACAGTTAAAATAAACCTGTGACCAGACGTGACTCTACGAGATCTGGTTGCTTTCTGGGAACGTTTTGCTCATCGTTACGGTTCAGAGGAGAGAATCCAGCTCTTCTGACGTTTTGATGTCATTAGTGGTTGATGAGTAACGTGATATTTCTACTTTAGTCCAGGACTGAATCGTCACCTTCCCTTTTTGCCATCGTAACCTGACAAATTGAAATGTCGAGCAAAAATATAATCATTTTAAAAAATGACTGAAAGTCATGACTTTGAGGCAGAGGATTTAAAGTGCGGAGGGAAAAGTCAGAAACAATTTTGTATCAACCAGACATTTGCTGTGAGTCTTGTGTTCTGTCTGCTGGTGCGACCAAAGAGAAGTAATTTGGAAAAAAAGGAGGAAATTGATATGATACAATATTTGAGCAACGGCGTCTGGAGAGAAAATGATCCTGGAGGGAAACTGCACCAGGGTCTGTGGGTATATGATTAAACTGCTTTGTACAGACTGTGTTACATTGATAAGAAGAACAAATTCACTGCCACGAAACACTAATGGAGGTAATGACAGTGGACACGGGGACATCAGCCTCGTGCAATTATCCCTGAGTGAACAGGAGACCACAGAACTTTTAGTAATTTTATGAATCTGTAAATGTTTGTGAGCAAAGAGTTTGATCCTGATTCCCTTCCAGGTTTCAGTCTGAAGGACGAGGACAGATTTTTGATCAAATATTCAAGGCCTTTCTCTCAGGGTCCATGTCCCCCCAGGAGGGAAGGCTAATTAGAAGCAATTCTATCAGTCAGTATAACATTCATTCTTTATTTATTATATAATCTGGTTTCTTCCCTGTTTCTGCTGCTCTTTAGTCTTTGGCCAGTGTAGTTGATCCTGTTAGTCTGATGGAACTGGATCAGTAACTTAGGCCACAATGAACCCAAACTGAAGAATTGACAGGAACCAGAATCAATAATCATGGACTGACAAACCCACGGCGCTGGACTTCGTGTAAACATTAAGACTTTGTGATGTCTCCCCCAACAGTCCAGAGCAATTGATCACCTTTGGACTGTTGACATCACAGGGACAGACGATGGATCAGCACAGTCCGTCTGATTGGTTCTCATGGGACCAGGAAAGTCACTGTAGGAAATTCCAATTGTCCGACAGCAGCTGTGATATTTCAGCACTGACCAAAGTGAAGCTCCGGTCCAGACTGATCCATTCAGCCGCCAGACATTACATTAAAACTGATCTCCATCGCAAATCCATCTGCAGCTCAGTGCCGTGACTATGACTTGTTCCTTCAGCGGGGAGTCTTCAGACCACTTACAGACCGCTCTCACAGTCACAATCTGCTTTCCTTTGATTTTATCAGCAGATGTTCCATGTTTCTGTGGAGCTTCTGTGCAGCCTAATTGAATTAGGTTCCGTCTTCATCGCGCTTCACTTACCCAGTGGACTGTAATCAGTTAGAGGGCCCTGGCACAGAGGGCGCTGTTCCTACGTGGTTGATTTATGATTGTCTACGTAAAGGGTAGCAGCAAGTCAGTCAGAGCACTGTAAATATATAAATATATATATATGGTTAAAATAAGAGGAGGAGAGGTGACAGAACAACTGACCGCTGCACAGACAGTGACAACATCCAGTTGAGTTTGTGGACCAGGCTTCAAGGCAGCTGTGAATCCATATCATTGAACTCCATCCTATAGAATAGATGATCATAGACAGGACTGGAAACAAGTGATGAGTCAGCGTGTTAGCTCAGTGCTGAGTCAGCATGTTACGGTCCAAAGGTTAGATGGAGACATGGACAGATGAGAAGACAATAACGTGACATGATGCCTTCTCCAGTTTGTACCATTCATTCAGGCTGTGACTCACCTTGAATGCAGCTGCTTTATTAATATGCACCACACTCTGTGTCCATTCAGACCAAGACGTCTTTCCTCTGTCCAGGACAGAGTCTGTGCAGCAGGACACTGTCACATTAAAGGTGCGCAAATGCCATTAAATCACAGACACTGAGCAGCAGAACTGGATCAGAACAGAACAGGGGTCTGTCCAGGATCACATCTTCAGTGGCAGGACGATGGATCCTGGATCTCCTCAGTCCAAACCACCGCAGATTATTTGAAGTTTGTCGTGTTTGTGTCCTTGTGCGTAGAGACAAGACATTTTGGAATTAGTTCTTCCATCGGTCTTTGGTGACTCCTAATAACCCAGTTGAGTTGAAACACTGAGAATCATCATGAGTCTGACTCTCATGTTGGAAAATGTCAAAAATCTCCTTTTTATTCCATCATACAACAGTGACAGGATTATTTTCTTCTCCCTCCAGAAGAACCGCAGTCAACAAAGAACTTCTCCAACCCTACACTGATCCTAGTCTTTGGTACCAGGTGAAGCAGACCAGAAGACACAGGTCAGAACTGAAATTGCTCCTCACAGGTTTTAGACAAGGTTAGGGTTAGAATCTGCAACCATCTCAGCTGGTGCCACCAAAACACCTGATCAGAACCGTTAACAAAAGCCTTCGGCAAATTAAAGGCCAATAACATTGGCTGCTGATAATGATCAGACTATTATTACAAGAGCAAATGTGGTTTATTATATTTCATAAAATCTCTACAAGAGCAGGAACTGAAGCAGCAACGTCTTTGCTCTGAGACAAGAACAACGAGAACTTTCTACAAACTCCTGTTTCTGTTCTTTCAACAACTACTGGTCTATGAAGAAGCCTCCGTGAACTCCTGTTCTCTGATGAGAACTTAATGATCTTCTTCACTCCATCTCACCACAGTAACTGTAAACAACATTTTTAATTTCAACCCTTATATTAGAAACATTGAACTTCAATTTGACTAACATTCCATACACTCATATCTCCATATATATATATATATATATATATATATATATGTGTGTGTGTGTGGTACAAACACAGTATGTGGGGCAGGCAGTATATTAAAATTCATAACCAAAGTTTCATCAGAATTCAATTTAAAATGCAATGTTATGTTCAATCACAGACTTTGAAGCAGCTTTTTTCCATAAAGTTATGATTAAATAATGAGTGATTTCACTTTCAGACCAACATAATCATCAGGTTCAGTCTTTTCCTCAGGTTTAACATCAATAACAGAGGTCGGTTCAAGGTTCAAGGTTCAAGGTTTTTATTTACCATGTGTCCATACACTCATATCTCCATATATATATATATATATATATATATATATATGTGTGTGTGTGTGGTACAAACACAGTATGTGGGGCAGGCAGTATATTAAAATTCATAACCAAAGTTTCATCAGAATTCAATTTAAAATGCAATGTTATGTTCAATCACAGTCTTTGAAGCAGCTTTTTTCCATAAAGTTATGATTAAATAATGAGTGATTTCACTTTCAGACCAACATAATCATCAGGTTCAGTCTTTGAAAAGGTTTAACATCAATAACAGAGGTCGGTTCAAGGTTCAAGGTTCAAGGTTTTTATTTACCATGTGTCCATAGACCATAGTGTCTGGTCCATAGACCATAGTGTCTGGTCCATAGACCATAGTGGGTTCAAATCTTCTTTCTTTTGTTTTTATGGTTTATATCGTATTCTTTTAAACCAATAAACCCAGGAACAGCTGAAGATCATTGGAGAGACTTTTGTAACCGTCCTACAGTGACATATGTCTCCCAGAGAGAGAGGGACGACTCCACCACGTACTTCCTCCCTCAGCTTTACGAGAACCACAAATACAGTGATACGTCGGTGCGAAGCCGGACAGATGAATAATGCCTTGGTGCCGAGCCACTTGGAAGCAAAACAACGAAGCAGGGGGGGGGCGTCAGGGCTCTGGGCTGAGACTCCTGCACTGATCAGCGCTGCATGATGCAGACAACAGAGGAGCAGGAGGTGGAGAAGGAGGAGAAGGAGGAGGAGGAGCGAGTCAGGGAAACAGACTGGCTGAGGCTCTCAGCTCTCAGTCTCCCTTCAGTGCTTGGTAAAACACCGTCTCTCCATTCCGTCCTCTCTTCTCTGTCTCCGTCTCCGTCTCTGTTGCCAACGTGCTGCGCTTTCTGCTTTTTTTTACTGCCTGAACTGACGACAGCGAACGGAGGAAGCTTCTCTCGCTTTTCCAACTACTTCCACACCATGCTGCCCTGGAGGAGGAATAAGTTTGTTCTGGTGGACGATGATGGTAAGAATAAATCCAAGAGCCTGGGGACAGGGCTGACCTACCACTCCATCCTCTCCTCGCTGCTTCGCTCCTGCCCAGACCTGCTGCCCGACTGCCCCTTTAACTGGGTGGGCAGCATCTTCCACACCAAACGCCAAAAGGTAGAACTGAACAAAGAGGAGCCTGTTTACAGCGTGCGCTACCTGGGAAGTGTGGTCACCATCACGGCCAAAGGAGAGGGCTGCACCCAGGAGGCAGTTGCCAAGATCTGGGCTCGGAGCAACTACGGGGAGCAAAGTGTCAAGATGAGGTTGACCGTGGGGCCGCAAGGAATCAGGATGAGTGCAGACAAATCTGGGAGAAAGAAACCTCTTCAACACTACTCTCTGAACAGAATCACTTACTGCACTGCTGACCCGGGTCAGCCCAAGATCCTGGCCTGGATCTACAGGCACCAGGTGAAGAACATGGCCGTGGTGCTACGATGCCACGCCGTGCTGGTGAGCAAGTCGGAGAAGGCTCGGGCCATCGCGCACAGCCTCTACCAAATCAACACCTCCGCCTTCCGCGAGTTCAAGCGGCTCAAGCGTCAGAGTGATTTCCGGCACTGCCAGCAGCAGCTGCTGGGTGAGGAGGCGGTGCCGTTGATGCCACTGAGGAGGCTGTTGAACGGGCAGTGCCACTACAGACTGCCTGCTGAACACCCCGGGAGCACCACCCGCCTCTGCTCCATCACAGAAGAGGAGGAGGACGAGGAGGAGGAAGAGGAGGATGACATGGGCAGCAGAGATAAAATGCAGGATGAAAAAGAGCTGAAACACAAGGTTCTGGTAACAAACACTGACCCGACCCAGTTGCTGTCAGAGCTGGACATTGGAGATATTGCCCGACTGGAGCAGTGCCAGATCAACTTTGTCAGTGACAGCAACAACAACACGTTTACATTCATCACCTCTCTGGTGTGACTGTGACGTCGGCCCAGAAGAGCGACAAAAACATTCCTCCTAGGGTTCCTTCTCTGGCGCCACCCTCAGACCTCTTGAGCCAGAAGGCAGGGAATCAGACGAGCGCTCTCTGGACTTGGATCCTGGTCTGACAGTAGCATTTTAAGGAAGTGTTTACACAGAAACCTGGTGATGCACAGACTAAAGATAGCACAATGACAAACCGGGCCGCGGGCCTGGTATCACGGCGGTGTTGATGCATCGTTGACCATCTAGGATGTGCTCATTCGTCCTGGATCCCTTGTTTTTATGACCTTTCCTGATGTTTGCCAGCAGGAACACTTTTTTGGATTGACAGGTGATATTTTTCAGGGAGGCTCTTTGTAAATTTGTGTAATTTTTTTTATCTAGCGAGACAATCCCACATGGCGATCCTTCAAAGACTGACCTTTTCACAGTGCCAACCATTGTGATGATTCATTTTGATAAGTGTTTTAATAAAGATCACGGGCGACTGCGTGAGTTTAGGAAGTAAGCCATTAAGTCACCACCTTTGTTTGAGCCATTTCTAATTGTTGCGTCTTCTGCATGGCATGTCGACGCTAACCTTTCCTAGCTAAGCTTCCGTCTCCATTAGTCACGTGCTACAGTGAAACTCTGTGCTCCTCAGCATCACTGTGAAGGACGTCCAACGAACCACACAACTGTTATGTAATCAATGTTGAAGTTGGTCTTTATTTGTCATTGTAACAAGTTACAACGAAATTGCATCAGGTCAATGTTTTCTTTATCCATCGCCTTTGATTTGTAAGTCCAAACTGTTGGGCCTTTTTGAGCCACATTGGACAGATGCAGTTAAGACTCCACGTACCATCGTTCCGCTGTGAACAAAATCTGTGCCACTTTTTGGAACAAAATTGTTATTACTGTGAAATCAAGCAATTTATTTTCCAAATATAATTGATGAATTTAACTGCATTCAGAGTTTCTTGTTCAAAGGCATCACTGGAATTATTTCATCCTCACTTTTCACCAAAGTGCATTTGAATGTTGTGATGTGAGAGAAACAGAACTAACGCAGTTACCACAGCACTGACAACATCAGTTCTTTGAAATGATTCTGTCAGAGCTTCCACTACATTCCTGCAGGTCCAGTCCTGTCCCCTCAGACCTGTGGGTTCCTGCGTCTGAGTGGGTGTGGAGCGCAGTTAATCAGTCAGCGTAAAGCACCTGCCTCGGCAGGAAGGCTGTCGGATTCTGACAGAACCGAGCGTTCCAAAACAGGGACCGGAATCTTGACTCACCCATCGACCTGTTCCTGCCCACGTCAGCCTGTGGGTGGAACAACACCACATCAGCAACTTAAAACACACCAATTAGAGTCTTCATGGCTTTGGCTGCGTGAAGATGAAACCCCACAGTTTAACTGGGCTGAAACCACTGTGATGATGGAGCTGATGAGCAGCTGTGGTCAGAGCCATGAGGACACGATTGACCGTCACCCGATTCCAAAGTAAAGAGCTAATAATTATCACAACAATGATGAGAAAAACAATCTACAAATACATTTCCTGTGATCCTGGGAGTCAGTGGTCAGTTTATGTATTCAGTGCTAGTATTTATTAGAAACATGTTTGTGACTTTTGTTCTGCAGCCGTCGGTTGATGACACCATCATCATCATCATCATCATCATGTAGTTGCACTGCAGATCAGTATCATCTCAGCTTCCTGCTCTGGAGTCCAGGTGTTGTTGTGTTGAGGGAGGAAATCATTGGGTGTCTCTTTGAATTACACAGATAGATTGTTCTGAAGGGACACTTTCAGCCTGGTCCTTGAGGATCAATATTTTTGCCTGATCCAGAGTAAACTGCCCCTTAAAAAAGCACTGCAGCCAAACGCCAAAAGACAGATAGTGCAGGATTTATGTGCCCTCGCCACAGCTCCAGTCGGGGCAAGTGCAGAACGTGAATACTAAGAGAAGCTATTTTGTTTCTATCTCCCAGCATCTCTGCAGCTCCTTAGCGTTCACCTTTTCAGACTTCTCTGTGTGGATGAGTAATCTGGGACGAACACCGCGCACATAATGATTTGAGTCCCATTGTTTGTTCGCTGACATTCACGCAGAAAATACATTGTGTGTTCAGCCAATATTTTGTTTGCATGGGGTTGTTAGCAGAGGAGGCGTCGCACTTTACGGTAAACACCACCCGTGCCAGGAGGAGAGGGGAGCAGATGGCAGCAGCAGCAGCAGCAGCAGCAGCAGTGAGGTGCACACTGTGCTTTATCACATCCATCTCCCACGATAACAAGGCCTTGAACCCAGGTGAACACAATCCTGCACTGAGGAGAAGAGAAATCAAGCCAACACAGGGCGATCAGGTGACACCAGCCGTTCAGTCTGAACGATGCTGTTCAACACATCCGTGGAACCAACACAGACAGATGACTGACGGCAGCCACTCAGCACCAGCTTGTCTCCGTCGAGAGACGGAAGACGAACGAGCTGAGAGCTCCGTCTCGGAGCAGCTGGCAGCAGCGGGAAGTCTTCTGTGTGAGTGAGAAGATTGTGAGAAGACGGCAGCTCAACAATCTGTGCCGAGGGAGGAAGAGTCAGTGGGACGACGTGGTTCACAGGAGGATGAACCACAATGAAAGAATCTGAAGATCTGATGGTGGGTTTCAGGATGTGACCATGTGCTGCACCAGGGGTCAGTGGGTCACTGGCAAACACACTTTTCTCCAGGTGTTCTGGTCCAATCCCACACCCCTCTGGCCAACACCTGATCAGATGTGTGAATATATTTCAAAGTCAAACCATTTCTCAACTTTGAGCAGATGAGCTTGGAACGACAGCGAGTTAGAACCTGCAAACAAAGGATCTTCTCAGTCTTTTCTCAAACACTTTCTATTCCAACAAGAGTAAAGATCTGAAACAGTGATCAGTGTCGAGTTCAGCTGTGGCATCAAACCATCTCCTGCAGCCCAAACTGTTTGAGCTACAGATGTTAAATCCTCTGCACCACCGCACAAACAGATGAGTAATTCATGAGAATGAAGGATTAGTTACTGCCATGAAACATTCATAGAGTTTTCTCATGAAAATGTCATGAGGACGACCAGATTGACTCGACTCTGTGATCAAGAAAATAAAATAGATCCACCATTGATCCACCATTTATTCTGAAATTTGATCACATTTCCTTCTGATTCATGTGCCACACCCTGTTGAACCATGTGATCTCTCTGGCGTTTCTTCCTGCTTTTACATTTAATGACGACACTGACAACCATCTTCAGATCACAGCAGACAATGGAGTGAATGACCTGCGTAATGCAGTTTGATGACGGTGTCACGCAGCTGCCAAGGCTACAAAACTGAACAAGTTCATCAGCTTCACAGTCTCCGTCACTGCTGATTGGACGCACGTGTCTGTTTGTCCTTAACTTCATGAATCTGTGGCGTCTTTCCTCAACAGAAACATTAAATCTGATTAAAACGAAAAGATGAAAAGATCCCAAACGCAATCTGGACAATCTTTCCCTCTGTCTGCGTCTGACCCCCGTCCTCACAGGTGGTCTTCCACCAGTGATGACATCACAGTGGAACATTACTCTGTTCTTATCTATTTTTAAACAGACAAACATTTATGATCATCATGAACATTGGCCTCTGTGCTTCAGCAGCTCCAGCCCAGGTGAATGTTCTTCTGTCTCTTATTTCTATATCTTTATATCGTTTTGAATATGGCTGCGTGACGAGCCAAGACCGGGATCGTTGACGGGAACACGATGGGAACAGAGGAATACTAATGTGATCCACCAAGGCAGCCAAGATCCACACACACACACACACACACACACACTCACTCCCCTCCTCCCTGATGAGCGTGAGCTGCTACAAATAAACCCTCAAAACTGAACCTCACTGAACCATGAAGTGACTCATTAAGTCAGTTGACCCCGGAATAAATCCCTGCAAAGACACGTGTCCCCCAAGCACAGGTGGGTATGGACAAATATGTCACACATATAAAGACAGGGGGTAAATTTGGAGATGATGATCCACCAGGTGGAGTCAGTGGGTGAAGTCGACTCAATGAGCTGAGACACAGACGGGACTGTGACAGAGAGAGATCTTCAATGAAGTATCTGAGCCTAAAGGACTGATCACTGACTCACAAAAATCTAAATGACAGGTCGTCTCTCAACGAACCATCAAGGCCAAACAGACAAAGAAGATCCAGGAGATAATGAAGAGAGAAGCTGGTGTCTGGTCCTGACATTTACAGAAATATCGCTCACACTTCACGTCAGGAGAAAGTGGTGAAGTTAATATTGAGGTTTTTATGAATGGAAATGAGACTCGACTGTGCTGGTTCATTCACACTGGGTCTGGACCCCAACAGGGAAACTCCTAGAACTGTTTGTTTTTGTGATCAGTTCTGTTTCAGGTCTTGAACCCAGAATGTTCTGTACTAATCAAACCCAGTCCCTCACGGCAGTTGTTGAGACCTTCTCTAACTCTGACCCTTGTTAACTTTCTAATCTACCGTGAGGTTGAGACCTTGACGTCAGTCACAGTGGACGCACTTGAACGCCTCATGGGGGCGGGGGTCGATGGTTTGTGGAGAAGAAATGCAACGAACCCAGCTGTACTTGGACAAACTTTATGGTCCCTCAGGAGTTTCCTTTGGGGAAATGAGGCTCCAGCAGCAGAACAGCACCAAAAATATAAATACGCAAAAAAAAAAAATCCTAAAATATGCAATAGAAACAGTCATAAGGTCTCAGAGGGGGAGCAGCGTCACTGGTCACCGTTTGTTCCTGTTCTTCATTCCAAACATAGTGAAATCTTTGACAACGATGAGACTCAATGACTGTTTTTCTCATTTCTTTTTCTGTGGATTTGATTTTACTTCCTGCCACTGGCTGTTTTAATGAGCGTCCCAGCAGAGAGCCGCCCTCTGCAGGAGGGAGGTGTGGGGTGCAGCCCGTGGGCTGGACAACACTGTGGGAGAATTGGACATGACGTAGCTGTGGCCCAGTGTAATGTTTGAGCTACGATACGTAATAATTCACCAAGAAAAGACAGAATAACTGTCTTGACAAAGTCATGGTGCCGTAGACGACCAGACAGACAGACAGACAGAGTGGACGACGACTGCTGCTGTGGTTTTGATTTTTATTTGGAGTATGGGAGCTCCAGGGGACGAGGGTCTCTTACTTTCCAGGAGGATTCTGGTGATGGACTTTGAACATAATTACCTCCAGTTCTGCCAGCGAAGGAGAACGAAGCAGGATGTGCATCTAACAAGACATTTAAGAGCAGAGAATGGACGCTGCAGTGGACACAGCAGGACGCCTCCAGAGCTCATTACTCATTCATGGACAGCGTTTGCCAAAAGAAACGATGGAAACAGTTGCATGGTTTGTGTCTCTGTGTAATGAGCAGTAAATTGGACCAACAGGGGACACACTGCTGCTGCTGCTGATGCACACGCACATATATTTTAATATCTTTTTCCTGGGCACTTGTTTACCAGGAGGTTTCTGGGACCTGACTAAGATTTGAGGATTGTGGGTAGTCCTGGTTCTCCCCTGTCCCTGTCCAGATTGACTCTTTTGGACAGATTGCACCAGGAATCTGTTGAAACTACTCTCTCAGTCTGGGGGGTTCTAGACCCAGTCACCAGGTCTAGAATGGTTCCACTGCTGTCCATATGCCCCACATGTTCTCCAGCTTCTCTTTCAGTCTTCTCACATCACATCATGAAGACAGCAGTCTGGGCAGGGGACACAGGGGACAGGGATGTCCCATCACCAGCACCTTGTGAACCTTCCCTGTGTAAAGGAACATAAGCAGGATCTGACTCTTCTTCTGTCTCAGATTCTGGAGGTGTCCTGGTCCTGAAAGGATGAACGTCCTTTTGCATGAAATACTTGATGCGATGTCCCCTGAGGTTCAGACTCTGAACAAAGACGCAGCTGCTGCAGCGCATCATGAAAACATCAGGTAGGACTGGAGATGACAGTCCATTAGTCGAGCGCTCTTCTCACGTCAGCTGTTCTATGTGCGATCAGAGTGAATGGGGAGACGTGTCGACTCCATGTCCCCAGTGTCTTCTCTGTTCTTGTGCTTCAGCCTTTTTTAATCTGACTCCAAGACTTTCACTCAAGAACGGACATTTTGACATTGCAGAAGACACAGATGGACTTTGTTGGACTCTGGAGAAGACTACAGCGTTGCCTACAGTGTGGTTGAACTCTTAGGTAAATGTAACTCAGCAGATGTTGCAGTGGAGTTGAGTGGAGATAAGGACCAGCACTGGGATCACAGTAACTGATCTGATCAGCAGAACTTCTGCCTTGTCAGCTACTGTGGTCAAGTGTGTGAAGTCCTGTATTCCCAAATCCGTTTGGATCCAATTTATTCTGGAACAAAGGAGCGCCCCTCCCCCGTGGGGCTGCGATCTCTGAGCTCATCCTCCATGAAGTTCTAACTCCACTGGTGCGTTTTGGTCCAGATCTGGTTAAAGCTGAAAGTCAAGTGGAGTCTGATGTTTTATTCAGTTCTACCCTGACCGGGTTCATCTCCCCGGGGTTCGAACGGTGGCACATTGTCAGAGGGAGTGCACGCCAGGTTCCTCAGTGGAGCTGAGGCTCTGAGGGAACCATGAACCCCAGGCTAGGAGGCATCTGAAGCTGAAACGCTCCAAGCAAAGACTTCTCCACCAAGTGACCTGGTTCCCTTGTATGAAGTCAGAGGAGGTGTGGATCTGTCAGACGGGTCAGTTCATCAGAATCCACTTCTAACGAATACAAATAAAATAACCTCATATGTCATCACATCATCTGTGGTTGTTTCTCACTCTAACATTGACCTGGAGATATTTCTGGAGATATAACTTTTTATTTACTACTTTTCACGGGAAAACAAACAATTTAATTGTGGAACAGATTCTTGTCAGGACTGAGCACAGTTGAAGACATAGAATCATCTACATCTGCCAGGTCTCCACCACGGACGGAGTGAAGATGTTTCCTCTCTCGATGTGAGCGGTCCACTGTCTGACCACGGAGACTCGTCCTTCCAGGGATGAGTTCTCCCCATCAGTGTCTGTGAGACACACAGATGTCTTCCACCTCCGTCCACGTCAAAGTCTGTCCAAACAGCCATCAGTTCAGCTGTGAAGTTCCAGTTTCACAGCCCTGAACATCTCAGGCTTTTCTGAATTGTTCTCCTTGGACGTGAGCCTGGTGTTTTTCACAACAATGCAGCCAAGGCCACGGGGAGTCAGGCTGCAGATGAGATATCAAAGCTCGGAGATAAATCACACGCAGCAACTCAGTGGAGAGGAAAGACACGGCGTAAATTCTGCAGCGTGTGAAGGCCCCGCCTCCCACACTTGACACTCTTAATCATGAAGCTCTCACTCAGGTCCATAAATAGCCCCCGCATTAGTCAGATCACACAACCCCGGTGTGCTGCGAGAGACACAAGCATGACATTTAAGTAACTTCACTGGAAAAATCAGAAGTTGTTTTATTTATTTATTCACTGCGAGCGCACGGCACCGAGGTCCATTACTCTGAAGCTATTAGAATCCCCGGGATTTATGAAGGTTGTATCCCAAGAATGCACTACAAGCATCCTGGACCTCTTTAAAGCAAATAAAAACGACCACATCTTCTGGGAGTTCATTCACAAAAATCTCCTGCTTTGTAGATTCTGCACCGTGGTGTGGATGAACGCACTGTAACAACGTGAGTGCAGCTGTGAGAAGAGGAAACAACAGTAAATAACAATGTCATAAACGGTGTCTTCTTCCAGATTTAATCTTTAGACAGTAAAGTTCGTCATCCAGTTGCAGCCAAAGTCTGATGGTTGTGGTCTACAGACCAAAGACGTCTCTCATTAAATCTTCTCACTTCTTTATTTAACATCATTATTTATTAATTTGAGGCCAACGTGCACTGGCCCTGTGGTCCACATGTTGGAAAGACATGTTCCAATTCTTTCCTCACAAAATGTTTAGGTTGAACATTGGTGAAGTGGAATTGTCAGAGCGCTGCTGTAGTTACTGGAGCCTTGTGGAGTAATGTAGATCTCCATCTCCAGGCTGGAATCATCTGATCATGGTTGACACCAACGTCACCAAACAGAAAGTTGCTCTGATCTATTCCAGGATCTTGATGATTTGGTGAAAAAAAAAAAAAAAAAATCAGCAGACCCTCAGTGTTGGACAGGGTTCTGGTTCCAGGCTGTGGCTCTAAAACTCCTCAACAGAACTAAACTGTCTCCTCAGGCACTTGTTCTTCGAGGGAACATGAAAGATGATGTTCCCACAGATCTCCTGGAGAGGAGTTGTGTTCCAGTTACAGATACCAGCTCCATTCGCACATGGAATCTCCAGGAAGTGATCAATTATGTATGAAGGATCATAGTGTCTGTCGTCAACAACATGTTTGTCTGAAACATGACACGGAATCTGTGGAATCTTCTCATTAACGATTAAAGTAAAGTGATGGGTCATTAGTTCCTTGTTCCACGGCTGAGGAACCGTTAATTGGATGAGGCTCCATCAGAACCAGGGATGAAAACAAGTTCTCCTTCTCAAAGAAGTCCTCACCAGGCTACAGTCATCCAGACGCACCACAGCTGAACAAAGCTGCTACTGCTGAGAGCTTGAAACAAACAAGATCTAGAGTCAAGAAGTCGACCACCAAGAACCACAGTAGCTGCTGGACCTGCTACAGTGGTCAGAAAAGGTGGCACCAGGGGCTGAGGAGATCAATGTCCACTGCATAAATGCCCTCTTCAGAGATCTTCAGAGATCAAAGATCATCAGAGCTTCGTTGCATCCATAGATCATCAGGATTTCCTCAAACCAACCCTAACCCTTCTACAACAACCAACTCCCAGCAGGAACAGAGAAGTTCGACTGACGTGGGTAGAAATGAGAGCAGCATTTATCTGCACCAGAGGAGAGGACACAGGTGGAGTCCATCAGTGAAGCCCAGGTGTTTGAGGTGGAGCTGATGGAGTCACAGACAGGGCAGAGCCAACATGACAGGTGCAGTCAATTCATGGAACGTTCTGGGTTTTTAAAAAAGTGTCGTGAAACTTTCTGCAAAAAAACACCAACAGTTATTGAACAAATCAGCAACGACAAAAACCAATGAGGCCAAAGTTACTGGAAAAGACCTCGACAGGAGAGTTTGTATCTGCAAACAAACACAGTAGTAGTAGTAGTAGTAATATTATATATATATATGTATATATATGTGTGTGTAAATATTGATTGAAATATATGTTAGGGGCCGCTTGTCACACAGCTTCTATTCTCAGCTTATTAAAGGTGTTTAGTAAAAATACTAAAAGCTACTTCCCTTCCACCAAGTGGAGCTTTTATTTTATTTAAACCTAATTTTTCTATTTGAAGATGTTTTCACAGGACATAAGAGTTTATTTGACCTTGTCTCCATATAAATGAGTTTTTTTCTACGTCATACAGATCTGTGTTGACTCTGATTCCTCTCCAGGCTCAAAGCTGCTGTAAAGTGACTGATTGATAGAATCAGATTAGCCACAGGAGGTTGAAGGTCCAATCTTCAGTAGATGTAGACTCTGGGCCCGGCTCCTTCATTATTCATCCAGTCTCGCAGCTTTTCTGATTTCATGTAGTGTAACATCCATTACAGCGGCTGATGAGAGACATTCAGCACGGCTCTCCTGTCCACGGTAATAACATTTTCACTGCAAATATTTATTCAGACGCCAACGTGTGTGAGTCACAGATCTGTGACCATCAGCTCCCCTGACGAAGGCTGAGGATGAAGAGCTTTCCTTTGGTTTGGAAACAGTGGTCGTAACACGAGGAGTGAGTGAGGAGTTGACATGTTGGAGAAGGAAATAGTCCACGGGACCTGGAACCAGTACAGTGTCTGTCTCTCCTCGGAACACGCAAACACAGAAATCAAAAAGAAGGATTCCCAGAGCAGGATTAGGAATTTATGAACCCTGTGTAGTTGTTTTTTGATGGAGCAGAACAGAGAAGCTCCCTGACATCACGACCACGTGTTTCTGGTTGTGTTCCTGCTCAAAGCTTTCATTTCATTAAAGATTCAACTCCACCTCCTTTCTTCAACCGATTCACCAAATCCTCCAGTCTGTACGGGTCTGCACCGCTGCAGCCTCCCACTGCATGTAAATTCATCTTATGTAACGTTGGCGTGAATATTTTCTTTGTTGTGAAAGGGATGAAACTTGGACGTCGACTCCTTCTGGCGCTTCTGAACGTTTCACGTCGACAGATTTCTGAGTTTATAAAATCTTTAGAGCTGTTGGAGGACAGCGTTGGTCTGTCCCAGTTAAACAACGACCATCGTAAGAAAATCGTAGACATATTTTTGATCCTACCTCAGGGACAGTTGTCGAAAAGACTTTTTTTTTGAGCAGATTTTCTGAAATCTGCTCAGAAGTTCAGGACGACAGACCAACAGTGACATCGACCTACATCTACTGATCGGTCAATCAAAATGCTTCCATACATTTTTCTCATTGGACAAAAATGCACCAAAAGAATCCTTCATTCTTGACTTCACTGGTGGAGGTAGGTGGGAACACAGGTGCAGCAGTGGATACAGGTGAGAGCAATTCAGATAATTAGTAGGAGTGGGGACCAGAGAGGAGGTGGTTGTGGGTTGAGTGGCCACAGAGACACTGGACCAAAGCATGTGAGATGGATTACGAGAGACTAGCGAGACGACACATCCAGTGTCGGTGTGTCCAGTGTGTGTCCAGGACACGGGATTTGACCCATGGATACTGGCAGATTTAAATATCGCCTAAATCCTGAAAAAAAAAAGTTTTTCTCCACGCCGCATGGAAGGTACTAATTTGGATGCTTCCTTTTGGTTTGTTTGGTTCCCAGAAACCTTTCAACGCCTCATGGAGGGTCGGCGCTCTTAGGGCACCAAGCAAAACATGGCTGAGACCCCTAGTGGTCAGGGCCCCGAGACACTGTTGGCTTGTCTGTCCTCTGCCAATGACGTTGCCTAGTAACATAAATTGCGTCCATCAGAATGTTTGCAGCCATCAATTTTGACTTGTCCCCACATCTGCCACCTACATCACATGGCACCAAAACGTACCCTCTTGCTGGTGGAGAGCCCACGATCTTACCTGGGAAGAGAACCCTGGAGTTTGACCCCAATGACAGACCTAGTGCCTTTGGGCCAAAGAACAGAACACAAGGATAAAGAGTAAAATGGAAGTGAAATGAAACCAAAGAAAATCCAGCTTTGGTCCAAACTCCATCACTCACGTCCTCACGTCCTCACGTCCTCACGTCCTCTATCATCAACACAGCAACAGTATCAGACCTTCTTTATGATGTACTGGTCCAAACAGCTGCTGTTGGTGAAAGACTCTCTGAAGGTTTGAACCAATTGTCCAGTTTACAGGACAACCCCCCCCACCACCACCTACCCCCTGCACACACACCACCCCCCCCCCCCACCACCCACCCCCTGCACACACACACACACACACACACACACACCATTAAAATGCAGCGACTGGAAAATGAGCTCCGTGACTGAAGGAGCCCAAGTGAGACATAATGTTGAGGGGAGGATGGAGGAGTGTGTGTGTGTGTGTGTGTGTCTGTCTCCACTCCCTTCTCAGGAACACACACAAGTGCAAACCTGCAAACACACAACTGCCCCCCCCCACCCCTCCATCCCTCCATCCACCCATAACTCCAGTTTCAATCTGCAGCAGAGGGTGGATGTGCCCACGGCAGCTCTTATTAAAAAGACACTCAGCGTCTGTGGGAAGGAGGAGAAAATGTCCGACATGTTGTGTCGCTGTGTTGTTTGTCGGCCTGTTAGTTACAGGTCCCTCAGCTCCGTCCACGAAGTGTCCCTGCAGGGACAGGTACAGATGGAAGAGGAACTCAGCCAACGTCTCCCCGAGCCAAGCCGTATTTATTTATCAGGGACCAGAAAGTGTTACTGTGGACACTTCTCCTTGTTTTTATGGTCAGTCAACAGCAGCTCAAACCTTTACTGCTGGACCTCTGTGGGACTGAACCGTCCCACTGGACCTCTGTGGGACTGAACCGTCCCACTGGACCTCTGTGGGACTGAACCGTCCCACTGGACCTCTGTGGTACTGAACCGTCCCACTGGACCTCTGTGGGACTAAACCGTCCCACTGGACCTCTGTGGGACTGAACCGTCCTACTGGACCACTGTGGTTCTACTGGACCAGAGATTCCACTGCAGCTGTGTTTTAACTGCTGAGTAGAAGTAGAAGGAAACATTATCATATCAACAGATTTGTTTGTTTGTTTGTTTGTTTGTGAAAAAACAGACAAACGCAGTTCAACGCAGACAGCAGAGAAATGAGGAGCAGGTTTGACTTAAAAGTCCAGGCTGAGTCTACTGTATTTCTACTCTGGTCTAAGATGAAATAATCTTTTTAATATGATTGACTATATAAATATATATATCACTATATATTCTAAATATAATACATATACATATAGATATATGTATGTCTAATCTTTGGAATGGACTTGGAATTGTCCCCCTGAGACCAGAGTCTGGCCAGTCTCCCTCAGGTGATCAGCCTCTCCACCTCCACCTGTTCTCCTGCCTTCTTCTTGATTATGTGATGTGTCCCACCTGTGTATTGACTCTGTCTCTGTCTATAACTGTCTGTCTCTGCCTCCTTCACCCTCACCCACTGTTGGACATGTTCTCCTCTGGTTGTCTTTGAATAGTTGGGTCATTTTTCTGTTTTGTTGAGCCTCAGTTTTCTACATCTTCTACATCAGACATTGATGACAAACATCTGGAGGAGGTCCGTGGGGCAGCGGTGGGGTTAGTTGTTAGGGTTAGTTGATAGGGTTAGTGGTTAAGGGTTAGTGGTTAAGTGGGTTGAAGTCAGAGGTGACAGTTGGTTGTGTGGGTCACAATGACATGGACTTCTTTTTCCTCTTGGACTTTTGTAGTGATGAGTTTCAACATCTTGTTTTCAGCAAGAAAAGGAAAAAAGTTCAATTACAAACCAAACTAAACCTGATGGAGGGGGTGGGGGTGAAAATACAGGGAGGGGCAACAAGGATGTAAGGAAATAGAATAATACAATTTTCTTTTAGATCTTTCATCTCTTCATCTGTCATTTAAACAATCATTTCTACAACTTTTTTTCTTGTTTTTTTTTTTTTGACATGAACCTCCAGCAGGAACCAACCTGACTTTTCACTTCTTCTTGCTCAAAATTCCACTTCTGTCCTGATGATCTGAAAAGTCTCCATCACAGAGGGATGACTTGGAGTTGGTGTTGGTGCGTTGGACTTGTTTCTGTCCTCAGGGACAGTAACAAGTCCTGTCTTTGTTCTGATTGGTTCTCCCTTTGGCTCCTGTTCTCTCCAACGTTCCGTCAGTCTCTCCCTCTCCTCATTGATTGCCCCTCCTTCTCCTCCTTATCAGATGATCACCTCCTGGCAGGGAAGAGGGAACGGCAGCAGTTTTCCTTTCTGCATATGGATGAGCTGTAATCTGTCTCCCATCTCCTGCTGATCCAGCAGTGGAAATGACTCTGTTCCGTTGGGTCAATGTTCTCCTCCCTGCTTCTTCAGTCACACAGTTAGGATTAAAGGAGCTGGAGGTGAAGCTGCATCTGTGATGGGAATCATCACATGTTTGGAAAACTGCACTGCAGCTATTGACCACTAGGGCCCCAGACTGTGACCTAGTATTGACTATGTTTCATTGTTTCATAAAAATGTCACATGGTATCAGTGTTTAACATGAACAAGGACAGTGGAGTCCACAGATATTCTGTGGACTCTATAATCTAAACTGTTTAGAGTTTAGTTTATTTCATTTGTTTAGAAGACAAACAGCTTTTTAATGTAATGTCTGTTTCAGAACTTCTTGACTGGCCCACAGTGTTCATGCAGAAGAAGAGCAGCTTCATGAGGGACGTTGTCTCATGAAATAAAATGTGTTTAGTTGTTTTTTTTTTTTTCCTTGAAGGAACTTTTCTCCAATGGTACCAGCGACATTAAAGATTCTGTCTGAGCCTGAAGACTTCAAACACACACACACACACACACACACACACACACTGACCCACAGACACGGCAGCTCTGGAGATCTTTCCTGTGTCTTCTCTCAGATTCAGATGGAAGTGTGATAATAGTCTGTGGTGAGAGGCAGCAGCAGATGAAGATGAAGATGAAGATGAATTGCTCCTCTCTGTTCTTCTGCTGCCACAACGTTACTCACTTCCAACCTTTGTTGTGTTTTTTTTTGCCCTGGTCAATTCCTTGGAAGTTCACGCACCAGAGCAAAGTCTCTGCAGAAATGGTTTCCACATAAAGCTGTGGTTTCCAGCTCTGAACTGATTATAACTATAGTCCAATACTACTACTGTTAGTAGTACTGTAGTACCGTTACTGCAAGATATTCACTGAAGAGTTTTTCATTCATCAGGTTAAGAAACTCTGCTGATCAACATTATAAAGACTGTAAACACTGGTCCGATGATAACGCTGGTCCTACAGTAACGATGGTCTTACAGTAACGATGGTCCTACAGTAACGATAGTCTTACGATAACGCTGGTCCTGTGATAACGTTATAACTGTAACCATAGTCTCATGATTATGATGGTCCTATGATAGCAATAGTCCTACGATAACGATAGTACCAGAGTAATGCAGGTACAACGATCTGCTGGTCCTACAATAACGATAGTTCCACAATTACTATTGTCCTACGATAACAACGGTCCGATGATATCACTGGTTCTATGATAACAATAGCCTACAATAACGACAGTCCTGCTATAATGCTGGTCCTAGGATTGCTGGTCCTGCAATAATCATGGTCCTGTTATAATGCTGGTCCTACAAAATAGCAATGGTCCAAAGATAACGCTGGTCCCATGGTAACAATGGTCTTACAATAACACTGGTTCCTAACTGAATGACAGCTCTAATGCTTAAAGGTGGAGAAAGTTCCACAGCTACAAGGGAAAGAAAGAGTGTTTTTCAGGGTGTGAGGAGATGGAGGAGCTGAACCTCTGTGGACGGAGCTGATCTGTGACTTCAGGGCGTAATCAGCTTCACGTCTCAGAAGAACAAAAGTCCTCCTGACTTAGAGAACATGATTAACGTGCTCCACTTTCTGCTAATTCTCTGAGGGGAAACTTCATAAATCGACCGACGTTGAAGGGAGCGAGATGTTTCCTCAACACATCGTTCTCTCCATTTATTCTGTATGAAGTGAAGTCTTTACTGTTGGATTATTAATGATCTGACAACTATGACCGTGGATCTTCAGACTGGAGAACGGAGAGGTTCTGCTGTTGTTCACCAACATCCACATGGATCTTCTCACTATTCTTCTCTCTCTCGTTCCCACAATTTATATTTTATAGAGAAAATAAAAATCTTTTATAATCACATTTTCTTATTTTATACTAGTTTGAGTAAATGGCCTTATATAACACGTTAGTGGTTCTCAATGAGGGGGCAGGGCCCTCTAGGGGCACAGAGCAGTCACAGGAGAGGGTCAGAGGCAGAGGAATCAGGTCAGAGATTTTTTTTGTTCCAAGGCAAATGTAGTAAATATAATATGTAATACATAATATATAATATGGGGGTGTGGCTTACTACAGTATGTCTAATATAGAGGGCGCTGCAGAAAGACAGTTCAAGCCTCTAATTGGTGGTTTGTCCGTATGTTGGTAGATCGTCCTGCTGTGTGGTCACCAGGAGGAGGAGACAACGTCATATATTGACTCTACTGTATAGTTTGATCCTTGAACTCTTGGCTCCTGGGCCAGGTATGGGCCACGGGCCACCCTTTGAACCTCACTGCTGTAGCCAATACAACATTTACTTAAGGATTGACCATAAATGGACAGAAATTCTTCACAAGAAGCTAAAATGACAAAGAATAAATCAACCTTATGTGTCTCTAATCCACGTCCTCTTCTTCTACTCCCCCTCCACTCATGCAGCAGCAGCAGCAGCTTCAGCAGCTTCAGCAGCAGCAGCAGCTTCAGCCTGAAGCTTCAGCAGCTTCAGCCTGAGGAACACAGAGTTTAATATCCGTACATTCATAATAATATTTGTCCCAGTTTGATGCACAGACACAGAAGCTCTCATTAGAATGGAGGGAGGACAGGACGTGCCAACGGTCTCACATGGAATCTGCTGCTGTAGTCATCAAACGCCCCCTGGTGGTTCAACTGAATAAAGCCTGTTTGTAAATACTGTCTGCTCGGTGTGGACAGAACTTCCTCAAACACAGTAGTTCAGTGGAATTTGTCTTTTTTTGTTCTAATGAACTTCACTCCTGTCGTTAGAGTCAAGATCATTTATTCCTTGTCCTTTGTTTCTCCTTTGAGTCAACAGGTAACAGGAGGCGTGAGGTGAATGGAGGGCAACGCTTTCAAGGCTGCACCAGTTATCAGGGCACTGACGGACAAGAGGACAAAAGAGCAGGACGACACTGCCCAGGAGGGAGACAGGAGCTGAGGACAAACAAACAAACAAACAAACAACAAGCCACACATTCAGCCACATCCAAGGGTTCTCTCCTCTCCTCTCCTCCCCTCACCTCTCCTCTCCTCTCCTCTCCTCTCCTTCCCTCTTCTCTCCTCACCTCTCCTTTCCTCACCTCTCCTGTCCTCTCCTGTCTTCACCCCTCCTGAAGAAGACGACTTCAGAGGTCGTCTTCTTATTCAGATAAGAAAGTTGAGGAAATATTTAATTATTATATTGTTAATAAATGTGAAAATAGCTCAGATCAATAATAGATCAATACTCTTTGACATTTAATATTAATTTAAATGATTTAATAATATGATCAATTTATTATCAAAGACTTTACATATTTCAGTCAGAAAAATATTTCATATTTTCCCCTTCATTTGACTGTATACACATACACATATATATGTATCTATATATATATATATATACATACATATATGTACATATACAGTTTAGCCTTGAAACCCAGGCAGGTGTATGGAGGGATTTTGAGATGCGTCATGTTCACAGGTGTTCTCTGTCACTCCCGGGAGACGTCTTTTCACGGTGAGACAGAAAGGGACCGACCTTTATGTAACTAAGACCATGGAAGCCATCAATCACATGGGGCCGGGCCACACCCATCGGCACAGACAAACAGGGCTGAGCGGCTGAAACCCGAGTCCTCTTTATTTAGGCCATCAACTATTCTCTCCACTGCTCTTTCATGTCTCCACCTATCAGGTGGGACGACACTGGTACTGATTTCACCCGACTGGGCTCCTGTTCACCTTTACAGGAATCTGTGCGGGCAGAGGCGACGGCCGCCGTCACGAGGAGGTTGGAGAACGGTTACGCCTCAGGATCAGGCTGCCAGGAAGGGAACCTGGCACCACGCGTCCTCCAGAAGTCCATTCCAGCTTTAGCAGAGGTCGTCAGCTGACTGACTTCTTCTTCTTTTTCTTCTTCTTCTGACACAGAAATCACTTTATTCCAAACTTGTTGTTGTCAACAATATTCTTGTTAACCTGTTAACCTGTGAACAATACTGAAACAATATATTAATTTACATTGTGTAGGAAATCCTCTGGTTGTGTTGGTGGAGGTGGAGGTGGAGGTGGAGGTGGTTCAACCAACCCTGGCTGGAAGGTAATGATTCCTGAGCGTTATAAAATAACAAAGTCAAAGGAAATGTGAGAAAATAAATCACAAAATCTTTATTATTTTATAGGCAGAGACATTGTCTTCTTTTACAGTGTTGTTGTTCCACTTAGTATTTCCTGATGTTCTACACTGGATCTGGACTGAACCCATTGATGCAGAAATATGGCACCTCAGTACTTCCTGTCTGTGGCTCCAGGTCCAATTGGACGTTTTCCTACGTTCTGTGAGGTTTTTGGATTCCGTAATATTGATTGAAACAAACATGAAAAAAATACTGAAGCCTAAAGGAATTGTGTGACATGTTGGGAAAAGTCCTGATTGTTCCCAGTGTGAGACTTCACTGGTCTGCAGTAACTGAGGGTTAGTTTATTCTAGGAACTCAACCTGAGTCTGGACCTGGATGAAAGGAAGATTAAAGTGAAGTGAAGATCTTCAGTCCAACTTTGACTGAACATGAACTTCTAACATTTCCACTGCAGTGACAATGGAACCTGAACCCGTGTCTGGACTGTTGTAGATGTTGTTGTCACCATTTTTACTAATGTTACACTGATGACTTTTTAATGAGGTTAAGTATCGGCACTGATCCGTCACACAGACACCGATGGATCAGTTACTGAGAACTTCAGCTCCTGCTCCTTCACGTACTTCAACCAAAACTTCACCAGAAAAGTTTTTACGGAACTCTTTTTGAAAGTGAAATGAAATTTTAAAGCCAACGTGTAGTTCAGCCTAAAATCCCAGGGGGCGCCCTTGTTTACTTTTAAAATGTTGTGGGGTTTTCATACATACATTAGTATGATCCCTGTTAATAAAATAATCATTAATAATAAAGAGGGATTTTATTGAGGGACAATGATCCAATTTGGAGATGATTTATTTTCATTGATCTTTGATGGTCATTTTATTCCATGTTCTGTGATGGACTGTTCCAGATCAGGGATGGGGTTGAAGACGTGTCTGGATCCATAAGGCGACGAGACCCGGTCCGACTCTGCAGGTCGGCCGGCGTCAGCGCAGGCAGTGGGAGCGTTTCCCCAAAATGTTCCTAACAATTCCTTTAGCAGATACTTCATGATAGGATGTGCACCACGTGCACCATGAAGAGAAGATACAGTACGTATGGACTCAAGGTCTGTGACACGGTGTCAGTTGTCACACCTGCTGAAGTAGCTGAACACCGTGTTGTCTATCCACCTGCGGAACTTGGACACCGCCGTGTAAACTCCTGGAAACTGAGGCGCAGCACAACCTTTTCCCCAAGACACTAAGCCGTAGATGCGTCCCTCGCAGACGAGTGGACCTCCAGAGTCTCCCTAAGACGACAACAGGGACATAACAGTGAATGGTTTCGAAGGAGAAGGGGACGGAGACCCAACATGCAGTGGGACCTTGGTTCCTAGAACCAAGAGGAATGACTGTAGATGGAGAATTCCCCTCCTGGAACCCTGGTCACCCCGTCCTTCAACTAACTGAGATGTGAGATCTTTGATGGTGGAAACATTCCTTCTGCCTTTGCCCTTCCTCCACACTGGTGGCTAGAATCATATATGATGCAACAGCCGGCGCAATTTTTCTAATCAAAATTTAGTGGAACTGAATGTTTGAAAAGGAAGACGTTGTTCTACTGTGAGATCTTTCCAGAACTTTGACAACCCTTCAATCTGCTGTACAAATGAAACCAAGAAGCAAAAGCAGCCAAATCATCTCCAAAGTCTGGTCCTACCTTACAGGAATCCTTTCCTCCGTCACTGTAGCCCGCACAGATCATGGACTGAGTTATGTTCCCGTCAAATGAGTTGCTGCTGTTGCACGATTGCATTGATACGATGGGGACTTTGACGGTGAGGAGCGTTGAGGGGATCTGGGTGTCGTAGGCGCTGGTCAGTCCCCACCCCGACACTCGGCACATCTGTCCCTCGGCGATGCGAGCCCCTTGTCTGGGCAGCAGGGCGATGGAGACAAAGCTGTTCATGTAGATGGGAGACCTCAGCTGAAGAGAAGGAGCAGTGCTGTAAGGAAGGGCCTGGTCTTTGTGTATATATATACTGTATATGTATATACTGTATATATATATATACTGTATATATATATATACTGTGTATATACTGTATGTATACGTGTGGTCTGTGGGCTGAAGTACCTTGATGAGCATGAGGTCATTGTTATGTGTGTCCTTGTCGAACCCTGGGTGAGGAACCAGGAAATGAGGCAGGATCTCTTGCTCCGTGCCTTCGTAGATGGACAGAGAGTAGTCTCCTGCCACGATCAACATCCGGTTGACCCTGGAGAAGACAAAGTCCAAGGTCAAATTGCAGGTCTTGCAGGAAGGTGTTTTTTTTTTTTTTTTATCAAGGCTTGTTGTGAGTTTTGTCATAGTTTGTGTTACTTCAATGTCAATGCACCGCGGCTGAACCACAAAGGATTTCAACAGACAACCACGAAATCTTAAGTTTCTGAAACTGTGTCCAACTATTGTCTGATTCTGAATCCAATCATTTTCTTTGTGAACCAATGAGGTTCCAACAGGAACCAGCCCTGACTCTGTGAGTGGATGATAGACTTTATTTATTTAGTTTATTCTTGGACATCTGGCCATGTTGTTGTTGTTGTTGTTGTTGTTAGAAGAAGAAGTTCAATTCATCAAGTCACCTTGGTGTGAATGATGGACGTCACATAGACAGACAGACAGAGACCAGCGTGGTCACACAGATGGTTTCTCCCTCCCTCTGCTAACACTGCTGTGCTAACAGCGCTAACCATTAGCAGTGGTTCTCTGAAGTTTGGTAGGTTTAGGAGGACAGTGAGGACAGTGAGGACAGTAAGGACACTGAGATTCAGTCACCGTAACAAACACACTTTTTATCCAGGACCAAATGTTAACATTTCCACCCGAACCAATCAATTCCGACCTAAAGTTGTCGCAGTAAAAGAACTTCAACACTGATAGGAGACGTACCCCACGTTACAGTGTGCTGCTGTGATGACCCAGTACTTGTTTATTAGAGCGCCCCCACAGACGTGCTGGCGATCTCTGGTCTGTATGGACACGATGTATTTGATGGAATGTGGAACAGGTGGATATCCGCCCACTATTCGCTCCTGTGCGTGGACATCTGGACCTGCAGGGACAGACGTATGGACATTAGGACACAACAAACCATGGGAAGGTGGCTGTAGAACCAGCCTTGATCTGAACTTCAGACTCCATTGTCCTCAGGTGGCCACAATGAGACACTGGTTTTTTTTTACCAGATGTCCAGTGTTGACTTATATATTGATATTGTTACCAGGGTTTAGACCCAAATCACAGAACTTTATGTTTCATTTTGGTTGATATTTGTGTTATTGTGTTGAGGTCCAGTTTGATCCAGTTCTGATGGAGACCGTCTGACTGTCTCGGTATCAGCTCTGCACCGGAGGATTCTGCAGCTGCATGTCTGAGAACTCAGTCTCATCTGTGCATCCTCTACAGTTTAATCCAGAGGTGTAAAACATACGGCCTGCGGTCCAATAGTGAACCCACTTGGGCTCTTAATCGGGTCCTTTTGGCAGAAACACAAACACTTCATGTTCAGTAAAATAGTAAAATATATTTCATTCAACTAAAATCTTGGGGAAAAGGACAAAAAGACATTTTGTTTCCAGTCCTGTCCATGTTATCAAACCCAGACGTCCGTCTGGAGGTTATTTGTGACAAATGTCTCCAAGTAAATGTGTCTTAGGACAAAACCTGCTGAATATTGTCCAAAGAAGGAGTGTGGAGACCACAGTGATGTTGGAGTCATGACCTAATTTCAGCAGCGACTTAATATCAGCGAGCACACATCAGAGTAACTGAGCCGCTGAAATGTCGTCAGGAACGAAACAAAACCTTCTGCCTGTCCTAGATATTGATCCCCAGCGTTTGTGCAGCTGCAGTATTTTCGAGTGTCAGCGATGAAAATATTACAGTAATTTTAGACACATTTGGAGACACACATGCAGAAACTCAATATCCACTCTGTCCCGTAAACACTGTCAAATCTCAGGTGCAGAATATCAGCTGTGTGTTGTTGTTTTTTCTACTGTTTTCCCAAAGACAAAAAAAAAACAAACTCCTGACTGAGACACAGAGAGTTCAACAATGGTTCCATCATGTTGACTGAACGCCGGGCTCTTCTGATCAGCCTCACATCACAGGTCCATCCACGGCGGGGTCTCCTTTCTCATGTTGGCTTTGTGACATAATTGACAGGTACAACCAGGAGAGGGGGCTACAACCACTTATTGTTGTTTTGGATGTGAGACTTTAACTGTTGTTCATCTGAGGTTTCAGGTTCTTTCTGTGGATCCACTGTTCACACTCACTAACCATGTCCATTCACAGGACATGTAGCTGTGAAATCTTTGAAGAGCTGGACAACGACAACGACAACAACAACAACAACATATTTATTTAGTTTCACCATTTCTTCCTGGCAACATAAAAGTCTAACCATCTCAGGTCAATTTTTATTTCTAACCTCCTCCTTCACAGTGGTTAACAATTTAAAGCAAAACCTCTGTGTCTTGGATCAAACCTCATGTCCAGGGGGTTCGTGGAGCTGCTCTGTTGGACGGAAGGAAAACCAACAGCCTGTACTCAATGTCTGATTGTCAGCTCATCATGTTCTGGTGTTTTAACGGCTCTAACTGCTTTGTTCTGACAGAACCAACACTACAGGCTGAACCATTGAACCCAAATCATCTCCTGAGATGAAAAAGAAATCTCAGCTGGAACTGAGGAAGGTACTCACAGAGCCGTGTCAGGATTCCCATCAGCAGACAAATCAGTAAAGATACCACATCCATGGTGACACAAAGGGAGCCGCGCTCTACACACAGCGCCGAACCGTGTGTTGTCTAATCTTGTTGGGAAGGCATTGCGGCAGCGCTCTCGGGTTTCTTTATAGTTCTTATTTCAGTTTCCATGGTCACCTGCTCCTCAGGAACAATATATAATTTAAGCTTCCACGGTGGCACAGCCCCCTGCCTCAGCCCAATCAGCCTCTCCTATATTTGTCTGTATTATGGCCCACCCCATTGTTGGGCCTCAGGAGGACGAACCCTCCTGCACTGTGGGGCCGCGGGGAGGAGTGGGCTTACTGGGAACCGGCACGTGAACTTCCCTGATGTTTCCTGGACATGTGCACCGTAGGAGCAGTTTAAGAAGAGAAGAAGAGAACTCAAAGTGGTAAAGATACGAGATATTATTTATAATACAAATGATCAATTCTCTCCTCATCAATGTCTTCTCTACACTTTTTTATTAACTTTTTCAACTCTTTTCAGGGAAAACACAGACAGGCAGGCAGGCAGACAGACAGACAGACAGACAGACAGACAGACAGACAGACAGACAGACAGACAGATGGATTTCCACTTAAAAAACGAATTTCTTCTCTTTTGCGCCTCCTTGTGGCACAAAGCACTAAGTGGTGCATGTACAGTTCCACACTTTGGAAATCCCCATCTCTGAGTACCCCCCCCCCCCCCCAGTCACATGGATTACAAGCTTGGAGTAAACCATGTGACATCCTTTGAAGAATAAAAGCCCCGCCCACCTGTGGTGATCGCTCACAGGTGAGGGAGCCATGACTGTGATGTCAGAGCGGGTCAAACCGATACCACTGCCCCACATGTACTGGAGAACCCATGGTCATTAAAAATGGAGGACAGCTCGGCCAGGTCTCCTCACTGCCACCGTTCCTAAGTGGAGGCGCTGACCCCTGCTGGCTAATGGCTCCACCTGTTGCCACTGATACCTGTGTCCAGGCCCCTGTGGCCCCTGTGGCCCCCTGAGAGCTGACCACGGCTTTTTATTTTCACCTGAGCTTCTCTTAGGCCAGAACTCTGGCAACATTACAAATCCCTTTCCCGATTATCTACGTCAGGTGTATCTCAACCCACAGTCTTTCCATTTCCTGCTGTTTCTCTACAGAATTCATCAAGTCGTCCCCCGGGGACTGGGCCGGGACCAGGGGACAGGTTGGAGGAAGTGTTTGCTGAATAAATTACCAGAAAATCACCTAAGGATTTTCTGAGAATTTATTCAACTTTGTTCAATAAACTTCTGATGTTATTTCTTCATCATATTAAGTGTCTCTTGGTCTGTCTGTCTCTTTGTCCATCCAGCTGTCTGTCCATTTGTTCATCTCTCTGTCTGTCCTACACATCACTCCATGTTATATTTAGTTGTTGTCATGAGAATCCTTGTCCACTTAGGACATAGTTAATTTATGAGCGACTTTAACAAACTGTTAGACCAGAGGTGGAATAGTCACTGATCCACTGCTAATCTACAGTTAATCTACAGTTAATCTACAGTTAATCTACAGTTACCTAATCTTTAGTTAGGGTTAAGAGTGGGATCACGGCACCGTCCTCTCAGCGCCCTCGTCACTCTCCCCGTTCCCATCATCCTCTCTGATGCCATGAGGCAGTAGCTCAGTATATATATATATGTATATATATGTATATATATATATATATATAGCCGTAGAGCATCCTCACGATTAGTACAGGAGTGACTTTCAACTGGTGGGTCGGGACCCAAAGGTGGGTTGCTGTGGGTCTGTGGGTCCAGGATAATAGAAATGTTTAAAGCTGATATTAAATAACTCTGAGTCTTTGTCGTTGTCTCATCCTTAATCTGATCTTCAGCATATTAGCTGATTTCAAAATATGGTACGCACCCCACCGGTGGTACCTGGGCCCACCCACTTGAGTCTGGAATAAAACATCAGTACTTGGGGATTTTACTGTGTGCCCAGAACTTTATCTCGTTGACCTTCTTGTATCGATCAACTCAACAGAGATGGTAGAGACAGAGAAGTTGTTATAAAACATTAACCAAAATAAACAGCAGTAGAAAAGATTCATTGCTGTGAAACCAGGCTGTAAACACTTGCTGACTCTGACCTAGTCACAGTCAGTAAATAAAGAGGTGATCCCTTTCTGAACACCATCATATCCCAAGGTGCAAGCAGGAAACCAACGCTTCGCAGCAAACATAATAAAGGTAAAGGCCTGTGCTTTGTCAACTAGTAGGTCAGTTTCATTGTTGCAGTGGGAGATGGTAAAACCATAGAACAAGACGAAAAGATAATTTTAACAAAAGATGTGAACGGGGATAGAGTTACAGTATAAAAGGGAAAAGGGAGGCAGAGTCATCACTAGTTGGAAATCCTCTCTCGGAGCGTGAGTTTGGGCGGAAAAATAAAGGTAAGATATGGAATTTTTGACTTTGCTGACATGGATCAACGATAGTTAAGTCCCAGTGACGCCACCAACAACTGTGATGGTTGATATATTACTGACATGTGACTGGGTTCTGGTGCCAGTCTCTGTTAAAAGACAGACAAACAAAAGGTGATATTGAATATTTCTCAGGAAAATCGTGTCACAGTATATGGACTGTTGTTATAGACTGTTGTGTCTCCCCCTACAGGAGAGGGGAGACAGGATGGAGTTGCTACGAATCTGTATCTCACTGTTGCTGTTTTCCTTCGCTACATCATGTGAGTTCCTCCTCTGAATGTTACCTTCTCTGGGATTCATTGTGCGAACCCTAACCTCGTGGTTTGTTTCGTCCTCAGCGGAAGATTCCAAGATCATCGGAGGTCAAATTGTTCCCGCGAACTCTCTGAAGTACCAGGTGTCCGTGTTCAGCAGAGTGGTCAACAGCCACTACTGCGGAGGAACCCTCATCCACCCTCAGTGGGTGGTGTGTGCTGCCCACTGCTGGATACCGTGAGTAATGCAACAACAAATGGACAGTCAATATTGGACTGTGTTCTGACCCAGTATTGACCCGGTCTCCGTCCTTGGACCCAGGTTCTTCCTGATGAGAGTCAGGTTAGGGAAACACAACCTGCTCATCAACGGCGAGCCCAATGAACAGGAGTTCTCCGTCATCAGGATCATGAAGACTGGTTTCAACTATGCTACATTTGATGACGACATCATGTTGATCAAGGTGAGAGGAGAGACCAGAGACAAACAAACACACAAACAAACAAACAAAAGTTAAGGTTGTTATTGGTTGTTGTTATTATAGTAGAAGTATTGGGACAGGGAAGATTGAGGATGGAGAGAACAGGGGGAGATGATTCACTGTGGAAACACCTGAAGAACAAGTAGAAGAAGGGACCAGACCAGACCAGACCAGACCAGAGGAGGAGAAGAAGTAGAAGAAGAAATGATTGTTGTTGTTCTACCTGTAAACACAGATGTCCTCCTCTGCTCTATGTTACAGCTGGATAGACCAGCAATACTCAATGACTTTGTGGGCGTGGCCAAACTGCCCAGTCCATCAGAGTTCCTGCCCCCCTACAGCGTGTGCACGGTGAGCGGCTGGGGGGTGACCAGTATCTACAGTTACTACCTGTCCCCTGTGCTGCGGGCTGTGGATGTCAGTGTCATACCCTACTGCCAATACTACTACTGGGGCATGATCACCGAGAACATGATTTGTGCAGGATCTCCATACGGTGGAAAGGACTCCTGTCAGGTACGAGACGTTCACCTCCAGCCAAACCATCTTTGTGTTGTGGATCTTCCACGATCGGAGGAGGAACCAATGTCACGTGACATTTATGTTGATATCGGCCGATGACATCACATTAAAGTGTTTTTTATCAGCACTAAACCACTGAAGATACAGTGAAATGTTATGATCTGAAGACACAGACGCTCCTCACTAAACAGAATGTTCTTGCTGAACCACAGGGTGACTCTGGTGGACCCCTCATCTGTAAAGGAAAGCTGATGGGCATTGTCTCCTGGGGCATCAGCTGTGCAAACCCACGGTACCCTGGTGTTTACACCAAAGTCAGCAACTACGTGGACTGGATCAATTTGGTAATTCAACAATACTAGAAGGAGTTTGACGCTGATTTGATTTGACTGTTGATTTTCACTACTCAGTAAAGCTACTCAGTTTTATTTTGACAGCTCAGCTCGTTCAGGCTAAACAATCATTTGGTTTCTTGGCAGATAATGTGTTTATTTGGAGTTATTTTCCATCCACTGCTCTGAAATAAGATGTAGACAAAGACGTTTGTAATTGTTCCAGAAGTTAAAGAATCAGTTCCTGTAAAGTGAAGCAACACTGTTTCCTGATGACCAGACTGGTTCCTAGCAACAATAGAGAATTATCACACGGCACAGTTTTTTCAGTGTTTTCTTTTTTGTCTCATACTTTCAATTGTTCTTGATATATATATCTATATATATATTGTAAATATATTCAATAAATACTATACAAAACTCACTTACGAGTGCAATATAATGAAGCTCATCACAGAAGAAGAAGAAGTGAACTTTCTGGATTTAACTTAAAGTTCAAGGAGAAGAAATGGTCAAGAAAAAGTGTATATGAATATATATTCTGAACAATATTTCACATTTACAAGGAAAAGAGCCAATAAAATGGTTATCATCTGTGTCAGTGACATCATCCGTCCCCGTGTTCCCATCAGCCTCTGTGTCTTTTCTATACAATTCTACAGAACAGGTTTATACTGATGATGACATCACTGACAGGGGGAACATCATCAACGTTTGCAACATTTTCTTAAAGACAGAGACAATTTTCATCCATCTTTGTCTTCACTCTAACCTGCCAAGATTTAAGGACTGACGGTCAAACACTTTACCATCTCCATCTCCACCATGTTGCCATACTCACCTGTCATGGCAGTTTTTCACCAGCGGCGGCGCAAAGTTCCTTTTATTCCTTGCAAGGACAGAACTCGGGTCGGTCGAATGACATTTGTGCGCATGCTCCCACAGTGACTGTCGTGTTTACGTCGAGGACAGACGGACCGCGAGTGACATTTTCAGCTGCGTCAACAAAGACAAAAAGAGTCACCTCCGCGGGTAAACAATGTCGCTGAGACTGGCCATCGGCCGGGGGCTGGAGTTGGGCCGTTCGGTCTTACAGATGGGTCTCCGTAAGATCGGTGGCCGGGCCGCAGCGAAGCTCCGGGCCGACCGTTTAGGTCAAGGCCATTCGGTCCGCACTGTTCGACCTCAGTCTTTTTTGCCGTCCCGGTACCGCTACTACCGCACCTCTCTGCGGGGCCTGGCGGCCCAGCTCCAGTCCGCCGCCTTCAGGAGGAGACCGACTGGTTCCCCGCGGAACCGAGTGTTGTGTCTGGCTTTCGGACTTGGAGTTGGGTTCGTGGAGGAACAGTTGGAAGATGACAGAAAGAGTGCTGTGACGTGTCAGGAAATCCAGGTAACAACCCCCCAAACATTACACACTGGTTTCTACCTTTCATTAGATTCACATACATGTATTATTATTATTATGATTATCTGTGACGTAGATGGGATTTATAATACCGGAAGTTGACCGGAAGTCGTACTCTTATTTTGAAAGAGATTTTTTTCTGTTGTTAGAGGAAAATCTCTTTGAGTTTGAATTTTTTTTTCAAATGAAATAATAAAAAGGGATATAAAGGGATACAATCATTTTGTTTTTAACTGTAAAGTAAAATGCTCGGTGTATAACGGCCAGTGCTGTGGTAAATACTTCAATGGTGTTTTATTGTTTTAGTATTTGTATTGTTTATATGCATTGGGAAGATACGTTCTTTAAATATTTCTGATAAAAAGACTCATTGAATTGTCATTTCCAGGCTGTGTTTAGAAGGAGAAGATTCCAGAGTTCAGTGAAACCATTTACTCCTGGATTTAAGCTGGAAGATTACATTATTGGAAAGCAGATCGGAAAAGGCTCCAATGCTGCAGTGTATGAAGCTGCTCCTCAGTGTTCCTCTCTGAAGGACACAGACAGTGACCACTGTGTGGAGCAGCTGAGTGAAGATGAAGGAGCGAGAACTCGGTCTGTGATGTGTTGCTCCCTCAGAAACTTTCCTCTGGCGATCAAGATGCTGTGGAACTTTGGGGTGAGTTTATTTGATTTCTGTTTATCAGTTTTGTTGTTAACTTCTCTGTTGAATAAAAGCTTGTTTTTCTTTTTGCTGTAACAGGCAGGGTCGTCAAGTGAGGCTATATTTAAATCCATGTCACACGAACTTGTGCCAGCAGGACCTCAGGCTGTAGAGCTAGAAAAAGAAGAAATTATTCCCGACGGGTGAGTTTATGCACTCTGTGTTTAAGAGGCGTCACTACGCTGACGAGATCTTCACTGCTCTCTGTTGTCTCTCTCTTGTCTCTCTGTTGTCTCTCTGTTGTCTCTCTGTTGTCTCTCTGTTGTCTCTCTGTTGTCTCTCTGGTGTTTTAAACTCAGGGACTTTGGAGTGCTGCCCAAAAGAGTGTCGGCTCATCCCAATGTGATCAGAGTTTACCGTGCATTCACCGCAGACGTTCCTCTGCTGCCAGGAGCCCAGGAGGAGTATCCAGACGTGCTGCCATCCAGACTCAACCCTGCTGGTCTGGGCAACAACCGCACACTTTTCTTGGTCATGAAGAAGTAAGGCTACGTGTTATAGTGTCCAATAAAGTCCATCATTTATTGTTTTTTTAGAGAGTAGAGGAGGGGACCAGAGTCTGCCTCTCAAATGGTATGGATTCTCAGTCCATTCCAGGTTTTTGTAGAGTCCCCTGATCTGAAATACAACCAGGTCAAGGTTAACTCACTTACTGACTACACTGTACTTTAAAAATAATAGTACATTTTGATACTTTTTTATCTAGTTATCCATACACACTGCGACAGTACCTGGAAGTGACCACTCCAGGCCGCAGACAAGCATCTCTGATGTTGCTGCAGCTCCTGGAGGGAGTCGACCATCTGTGCAAACAAGGTGTCGCCCACAGAGATCTCAAGTCAGACAACGTCCTGTTGGAGTTTGACTCTGGTAAATTTAAAGGGCAGTGACATCAGACCAGTTATTTCTGTCACAAACCAAATTTGTCTTTTTGCAGATGGTTGTCCTCGTTTGGTGATCACTGACTTTGGTTGCTGTCTGGCTCAGGACAACGCCAGTCTAGAGCTTCCATTTAACAGTGCGTGGGTCAGCAAAGGCGGGAACGCTTCACTGATGGCCCCAGAGGTAGATCAACAGATCAACAGCACCACTCAGCAATACCAGAACTCACCAGTATGCGATCAGAACAGAAGAAGTGTTTTGGATGATGAAACCTTCTCTGTCCAGTTGTCCTTGATGTAACAATGTTCTGTCAAACGACCTGGATGACCAGGAACTTACTGCTCCCACTGACGCTGGTTTGATTTGACCCACAGGTTGCTACAGCGGTTCCAGGGTCCGGTGTGGTCATTGACTACAGCAAAGCCGATGCCTGGGCAGTGGGCACCATCTCCTATGAGATCTTTGGGAAGCTGAACCCATTTTACAGAGCAGTTGGCCTGGAGAGCAGGAAGTATGAAGAGAGGCAACTTCCTTCCCTGCCGCCTGTCGTTCCTGCTGACGTGCAACTAGTGACCAGATTACTTCTCAGGAGGAACCCCAGCAGGGTAGGTGTTTGGTACCAACCACCCAGTAGGTTCACTGTTATGAACATTAAGTTGGATTTCTCAAGGAAGACACTGTAAGACTGCTTTTCTGATAAATGTCCAGAAGTAGTTGAAGAAGTTGCAGATTCAAGTTTTGAATGCATTTGTAGTGTGTACTGTTGTGTGATATATATATATATATATGTATATACAGTATATACACACAGACACACAGTGTCTTGATCCTCTTTGAGTTTGTGTTTTAGGTCAAAAAGAAATATCACCTTTCAAGATAAAAGAACAGATGAACTCTTATACAAACATGAATATCCTACAGAGTGTGATTTAAGATGTGACGATAAATTGATGCTGTCATAGCTCTAGTTCTAGGTCAACAAAACCAGCACACTTTCTGACACCCAACCCTAATTTTCCTTCCCCTGCAGCGACCCAGCGCTCGCGTCGCAGCCGACATGCTACATCTCAGCGTCTGGGGCGGGAAGGCATTGGCCAACCTGGATAGCACGGGCATGAAGAAACTATCTGATTGGCTGCTCTGTCAGTCTGCCGGTGTGCTCCTCAGGAGCCCCAGGGTCCCCAGCGGCAACAGCGTGGAGGTAGAGCTCCAGAGGAGCTTCCTGTCCAACCTGGATCTGGAGGAGCTGCGCTCGGCCGTGGGCTTCCTGCTCTATGGACGGGAGCGGCGTCCAGGCTGCGTTCTGTCTGTGTAGATCAGAGCAAAAGGTCAGAGAGTTGACAGAAGCTTGGATGCACTTTTCAGGTGAATATTTATGCAGATATTTTATATTAAACTGACGTTGCACATGTTAAGGGGGTTAAATGAACAAATCTTGGCAAAAACACTGAGTTTATGAAGTCATATGTGTAGAGTTGACTCCAGCCAATCATCTTCTCTGTCCTTTTTTGTCTAATTTTGATGATAATTGACTGATATAAACAGAGGTATCAGCCCAGTGTTGTTTCACAGCATGTTTTATGCTCGCCTCACTTTAACTCTGTCTGTTGTTCTTTGCTGCTGCTTCTTATTTTAAAGACGTTATGGAACCAGGGAGACTTTGTTTGGACAGAACCTACAGAACTTCGAGCTTGTAGATTTTTATGTTTGTTAAAAATAAAGATATTTGTCTAAAAGTATTTGCTTCTTCATTTGATGCGAAAGGAAACCAGGATAAAAAATAAAGACGTTGTTTCCTAACTTGGTTTGAATCACGTTAGAAAAATCCCACATACAGAGCATCAACAGACAAACACTGTTACAGAACATTCAGGTAAAACACTGTATCAGGGTTAGGGTTTCAATCCACTGACAATAAGAAGCCATTCTGTAAGAATAAGTCACAGATCAGTGAGGCTGTTGTGTAGCAGTGAAGGACACATGAGGACTGCTTACCATAGGTTGAGAAACCCCGGTGTGGACAGGCTCATTAAGCTGGTCCTGGCCCCTGAAGGTTTATTCAGTGAGTTGATCTGGTCATAAAAAATATTATTGAACGATTACAAATATTTTTTAACATTATCTTTGTTTTAACCCACTTTTGGGTCGCGACCCACCAGTTGAGAATCACCGTCCAAGTTCAATTTCAACAGATGGTTTATCAACAACTTCTCAGGGGAGGGGCTTATGAGGCTGACGTCAGTGGCTCTGTCTCGTCCCTGCTGCCCGATTGACACCTCCACCATGGCTTCACTGTGGAGGAACCTGACCAGGTCCATCAGCACCTCCGCCTCCACCACCGCTTCTCCTCTGTGTGCAGCAGTGAAACCGTCTTTCCTGAGGCCTCGACTGTCTTCGGTCCACTCCAGGGACACTCCGGGTTTCTCCGTCAATCTCAGCAGAAAGAGTTCGGGGAAAGGCTTCAATGTTCCGCCCAGCGCGGAGTTCGTTGCCCGGGTGTCGGGGATCCCCACCATGGCCAAGCTCCCGTTCCAGGAGACTTCGGACGGGCTGGACGCGGCGTTCGTCGGTGTCCCTATCGACACCGGGACGTCCAACCGACCCGGTGCCAGGTACTGGGTTCGTTGACGCGTCAGCAAATTCTCCAAGTTCTGTTGAAACGGTATTTATGGAACACGTCCAAAGCTCGAAGGTTATTTTTACGACTTAGCCGCCGTTAGCTCAACTAAGTCCAAGCAAGTCTTTAACTCGAGAACCGAGTCGTTCTTTTTAGCCATTTTGTCTTATACATTAGGTTTAAGATTGAAAAGTTCTAATACCTTATAATACGACATTAAATTGCGTCGTTTATTGTCCTGTTTCCCACTGTTTAATGACGCTAGTGGACTGTCCTGTCCTGTCCTGTCCTGTCCTGTCCTGTCCTGTCCTGTCCTGTCCTGTCCTGTCCTGTCCTGTCCCGTTCTGTTCCAGATATCAGCCCTAAATTAAGGTGATTTTTTTGTGGTCATTGAGAGAGAGTGTGGTTGAACCATAACCCAAACCCAAAACATCAAGTTCTTAGTGGATGAGAGTAGAGGAGGAAAAACCACAGTTTCTTTTCTTGATTCACTAAAATGTGAATAAACTCAATGATTCTTCCCCAACAACCAACCCGTCTGGGCCACAGGTTCGGTCCTCGTCAGATCAGAGTGGAGTCGGCCATGCTGAGAGCCTACAACAGCGGCACCAGGGCAGCACCTTATGAGTCCCTCATGGTGGCGGACATCGGGGACATCAACGTCAATCTGTACGACCTGAAGGACACCTGCAGACGCATCACAGAGGCCTACAGCAGGATCGTGGCCACAGGCTGCATCCCTCTGACCCTGGGTGAGGTCAATCAGCTCAACTGTCATACAGTCTGCATGCTGGTGGTATCAGGGCTTGGTTGGTACAATACCTGTTGACGTCTGCAGGTGGCGATCACACGATTTCATACCCGATCCTGCGAGCTGTGGCTGAGAAGTGAGTGTTACTGATGAAGTCCAACGTTTATTAGAGACAAGAACATTCCTGTATTTCTGCTGAGGCACTGACTGACTGATGGTCCGTCACCAGGTATGGACCAGTGGGTCTGGTCCATGTGGACGCTCACGCTGACACCAGTGATGTCGTGTTGGGGGAGAGGATTGGACACGGGACTCCATTCAGACGTTGTGTGGAGGATGGTCTTCTGGACTGTAACAGAGTGGTCCAGATTGGCCTACGGGGCTCGGGCTACTCTGCAGATGCCTATGAATGGAGCCGGGCCCAGGTACTGTGCTGAGATGCTGAGACCCTGAACTAACGGTCTAATCTGTCCTGTCCTGTCCTGTCCTTATGGGTAAACAGAAGAGAGTCATAACTTGGTGCTGTCTCTTATACAGGGTTTCAGTGTGGTCCAAGCAGAAGACTGTTGGTTCAAATCCCTGGCGCCGCTGATGGCTGAGGTCAGAACTCAGTTGGGCAGTGGACCAGTGTACCTCAGTTTTGACATCGATGCTCTGGATCCAGGATTTGCCCCGGGGACTGGGACACCAGAGATAGCAGGACTCACCCCCATACAGGTGATATTTGAACAAACACCATCATCGTCCTCAACGTCTGTCAGTGACCTGCTGTGTCCAGTCTGCCTGGATGGAACTGTTTATGAACAGTGCAGGAAGGGTTAAAAAAGGCGGGAAATACATGTATTTATAATTAAATATAAAGCAGATTTTCTTCTATCGTAACACCTGCGTTAAAGATGCTCTGGATCCAGGATTTGCCCCGGGGACTGGGACACCAGAGATAGCAGGACTCACCCCCATACAGGTGATATTTGAACAAACACCATCATCGTCCTCAACGTCTGTCAGTGACCTGCTGTGTCCAGTCTGCCTGGATGGAACTGTTTATGAACAGTGCAGGAAGGGTTAAAAAAGGCGGGAAATACATGTATTTATAATTAAATATAAAGCAGATTTTCTCCTATCGTATCGCATTAAAGCAAGGGATTCCTTTCAATACTGTTCACACATGTGAAATACATCGTGTTTATGTTTGTGTACATGTATACAAATATATATATATATATATATATATATACAGTATATGTATATGGTTTGACTTGTATGCACTGCTGTCTCAGGGAGTAGAGATAATCCGAGGCTGTCGGGGTCTGAACCTGGTTGGATGTGACCTGGTGGAGGTGTCTCCACCCTACGACACCACAGGTGAACTGACTGGTTGATATATTAAAGGTTCATATGGTGACGTGCACTCATTCCTGCTCTGTCTGACAGGAAACACTGCACTGACTGGCGCCAACCTCCTGTTTGAGATGTTGTGCGTCCTCCCCAAAGTCAAACACTACTGACGTCACCAGGAATCCTCAGCCCTTTCTACACAGGTTACTGTGAGTGAGTAGGGAAACACAGCACGTGCAGCTCTGTATGTTGAACAGCAGAGGGCGCTACACGTTATGTTTTTTGCCGCAGCCCCGTTTTAAAGAATGTACAATTTTCTTTGTTTGTTCGTCACATGGAGCTAAAATGTGAAATCAATCACGTAAAAATGAAGAGAAACCCCTTCTAGACGAGGGTTTATGCTGCAGTTTTATGTTTAATTTTTCCGTTGTTCAGCCTGTAGGTGTCGCTGTTGGGTTCTGCACCTGCGTGTTTATGAAGAACATGTTAAACACCGTCTTTAATGCGGCCACTTGTTGATATTCGTTTCCTGTCTTTGGTTCCTGGAAGAAACATGTTCGTCAATGAGAACCAGGTCTCACAGCACATTTATGATCACAGGACGAATGAAAGGATGAAGGTAGTGGCAGTGGTTGCCCCACATCACTTCTCCTGACAGGCTCACAATATGGTGCAATGTGATTTGGGTGGTGCCAGCTGCTCCTGCGAGCCCCGGCAACGGACAAGCAGAATAAGATGAATGAAAGTGCCAACTGCAGTTCTCTGATTGTGCTTTAGGGGTCACTGCTGCCTTTTTATCCACACCAATTATCTGCCTGTGATTTGAATAAAATGTCTTGAAACATTTTCTGAGACGTTTAATTTTTCAGGATGTTTTAGGAAACAAATGACATAATTTCATCATTTTAAACAGAATCTTACTCATGTAGTGGAGTCGAGTCCAGACCTACTGTATATTTGCACATATTTATTAATCAGTATGATTGTATATATTTTCATGATAACAATGTCATCACTTCAAGAATTCTGTGGAGTCCAAACAGAAGATTGTTGGTTCAAATCCCTGGCTCTGTCCATGTGACGTAGACCCCTCTACTGGATGTCCTCCTATGTACAGTATATATGCATGACCTAAAGTCCAACATACAGTACTAGAAACAGTGACCACTGCTGCAGCTGGTGTCGACCTTAAATATAAAAATACAGTTGTTTTTTTCATAAATGTTATGCCGTGAAGCCCATTCTGAATTATTGTCCAGTATTATTATTTTGACGATATAGAAACAACACCATAGACACAATGACCAGATTATTGCAATTTGGTCACTGTGCCTATAGGTGTCACTGCTGGATGTTCATGTCTTCACAGCAAGACTAGATGTTCTTTTCTATAACTGTTGAAACGTATTGAAAACTATGAATAAATATCAAATATAATAAATATTTCCATCATTTAAAGTAAAATCTTTGGGTAGAAAATATAGTTCAAATCGGTGTCTGGTTTTAATATATATAAGAAGGAGAATTTACTTATTAAATATTAAACTTTGTTTAACTGAGCCTAACACAACAGGCCTTTGACAGACACACTATCTTAACTATTAATTAACTCACAGATGAAGAACCAGGCCGTACCAGAGTTTTGCTGTGAATAAAAATAAGGAAATAAATTCCCTTGTGTCTCAGTCTGTTTATTCCAACCGTTCCCAGAGTAAATTTAAGAATGTCTTCTTCGTCCACTTATTTGCAGCTGTTTTTTACACAGCTGTGAAGTGCAGCTCTGTTTGTCATCACCAGTGGACAGAGCAGATACATGGGCTGAAGTGGATCAGCCCAAAGGAGAAGAAGAAGTGGACAGAGCAGATACAGTGATATAACTCACAAAGCTCCACCGTGGCTCGGTGAGTCATTTGACTTTCCAGTCACCATAGAAGCTCAGAAATAAACGTTGGACTCAGTGACGATTGGCTGCACCGGTGTATTAACGTATTAACTGTAGCCTTATAAGGGCAGAGTCTCCAGACAGAAATAAAAAGCTATGAGAACAAGCTCATGGATCCTCAGCTGATGAATATTTTTTATTTTTTCAACACGTATCTTTACACATGCAAGAACATAAATGAAACACTTCATATATATGTAGGTGTAATTATTGGGGTTTCAAGATGTAATGGTTGACAGGAAATATGACCCATCAATTGTTTAAAACAACAGTAAAAATATATGTTCCACAGGAGTCAATAAAATTCCTCTGCTCACATCAGTGAATTAATCTTTGTGCTGTATGGCACCTGTGTCAAACAGAGGGCCTGTGGGCCAAATGTGGTCCACCATGTCTTTTCATGAGGCCTGTTACTTCCCCTGTAATGGAGTTCATGTTGCTGAATTTCATGCACTGAACTGTAACTTCAACAGATAGAAAATTACACAATCGTGTATCAAACACTGTGAAGCAGTTGAATTCCTAAAGGTTTATAGCATTTGTCATATGATCCTTTTGCAACATGAAAATGAAATGACATTAAACCTCACGGGGCCGATGAAAAAGGCTACGGTGCCACAGGTTTCCCAGGAGCCACAGATTGTAGTTACTTTTTGAAGCTAACTGTCTTAAGTCAAAACACACCTACAGTATTTGACACTTGTAATATAGTATAATCTCTCTGCATGATTCACTTTCGTTGGCTTTTACCACAGATAGTTATGTTCAGTTTCACAAGAAAGCTGTTTTCTTGCTCTTCTACCCCACCAGGAATTCCAGCTCCACCCAGTCAACACACTCTGGACAGGGTCCAACCAAGTCTTTGGACAATGTCCATTATTTTCCTGAAAGAAAGCGTACATTATTATTCAGTCTATGATGCAATAAAATGTTTGTGTGTTGTTGTAAACACAGCTCTTGTAGTGAACTGTAGGAGAGACAGACCTGACATCCAACTGTTGCACTGAGACCAAAGCACCAGCTGATGAGTCGCAGCAACTCTGTTCATCTCCCTTTTAGCCTATTTTGGTGAGCGTATAAGAGCTGCTCCTTCATTTCTATTCAGGGTTTGGCTTTTAATTGGCAACAGCTGCGCATGCTTTTCTCACACACACACAGAGGGAGCGATGGAGGGGAGTCTGGACAGTTATTCTTATCTCCTTTCAGCACACAGACTTGTGTTGATTGTCCTGTACAGTCAGTGCAGACACAATCTTTTCTGTTAACACTGGCCTGTTAAGAATGACCTCCTGAACTCAGCTACAGCTGAAATTTACCAGACAAACTTCTGAGTCAGAAAAAAAAAACCTGAAGTCGTATCTCAGAAATGCTGCTCTGACAACAGCTTCCACCATCCTGGACAGAAAAGTTAGAAAATCTTTTCTCCGGAGTTCGAGTTTAATATTTAAAACTCATAGTTTTGTCTTAGCTTAAAAGAAAAGATTCAACGTTTAATACTTTATCTGGTAATGACAGAATAATAACAAGGTGTGTTAAGTATGTTTTATTGACCTTCTGACATGACGTTGGGTTGTCTCCATCAGACAGGGCTTTAGTGTAATACTCACTCTTGCACCAACAGAGGGCAGTAAATGGTCATCACATTCACAACGACACGAAGGTTTAAATTCCAACCTATATCTTTACATATAATGTTGTTGTCATGACGGGGTATGAACAGGTAAAAGCGAGTGTTTCTTCGTGATAAGCTGCTTCAGTCAGGTCGTTAAAGAGACGGGTTCAAGTTCCAGGGAAGTCTTTAATAAGTGGGCCCTGAGGGCAGGAGTTCATGACGTCACACAGACAGACAGAGACTCGGTGTCTCACACAAACACGATGCAGGTATTTTACATTGTGTTCATTAACCGCAAGAAGAGGTCGACTCAGTTCATTTTGAAGTATAAAAGTCTATATATCTGTTTAACATCTTAATTGAAGCAGTAGCAATACCGAAGGAGTTAATATCCCGGTTCTCCTGTGGGTCAACCGGGATTATAAATATGTTATGTATATGTATATATATATATATATATATATAATGTATCCTGCAGTCATGAATGTGGCGTTTCTGCCGGTGCTAATGTGTTAGCCAGTTATAAAACCTTTCTACCCAAACCTAATCCAATTCAACTTTAAATACAATAAATAAATACTGTAACATTTTGACTAATTGCGCCCCTTTCCCTTTAGTTTCGTCCTATATTTCATCATGTTAAGGTTCATTACTAAGCAATACCGAAGGAGTTAATATCCCGGTTCTCCTGTGGGTCAACCGGGATTATAAATATGTTATGTATATGTATATATATATATATATATATATAATGTATCCTGCAGTCATGAATGTGGCGTTTCTGCCGGTGCTAATGTGTTAGCCGGTTATAAAACCTTTCTACCCAAACCTAATCCAATTCAACTTTAAATACAATAAATAAATACTGTAACATTTTGACTAGTTGCGCCCCTTTCCCTTTAGTTTCGTCATATATTTCGTCATGTTTAGGTTCATTACTATTTTGCGGTTTAGGCTAATGCTAATGATGCCGTAAACCTGTTTGTCTGTCTACAGCCATTTATATAAACAATATTTATTTATTGTTACTAGTCGTTGTTAAAGTTTTCTTCCTAATCTCTCATATTCTACTATGAGAATATGAGGATAATCGCATATGAAGACTGTGAAGAGACTTGCCCTCGGGCACGGCTCGGTTCTGCCCCTAGTGGACACATGTACGGAGAGTGGTCATGTAGGCAGCTAACATGGGTCGACTTTAGGTGGTTTCTATCCACACTGGGATTAACTGTCTTGGCTTTCAGCACTCCCTGAATTCCACTCCGCCTTTCCCTTTTCCCTCGCAGCGCTCTCTCCCTCCACTCCCCCTCTCTCCCTCTCCCTCTCTCTCTCTCTGTCTCTCTCCCTCCACTCCCCCTCTCTCCCTCTCCCTCTCCCTCTCCCTCTCTCCGTCTCTCCCTCTCTCTTTCAGGACTTCCCAGTGACTTTCCGAGGCAGCATTCAGCCCACAACCGAGTCTCAGTAAGTTTCTGAGCGCACGAGTGGAACAAAAAAGAGTGCGGAGTTTCTACAAACATTGGTGAAACCGTGCAGAAGGACCACATACTCTACACCTGTTGATGAAGTCCCGGCTGCAGGACGCACAGGAGCAGTCGGTTCACTTCACCGGGGAGAAAAGCCTGAAGACCGTGCAATAAACTCACCGCGGGAGTGGGCAGGAGGAGTGAAAGGACCTCGCTTTTCTCCCTTTTTACCCAGCATTCGCAGCCTGTGCTGGGTCGGTGGAAAAATGGGCACTTCGACCGCTGCGACCTGTGGACTTATCCTGACTCTGCTGCTGACATGCCAGCTGCTGACTGTGAGTAACCTCCAAACTTTGACTTCTTTAACTTCTCTCTGATTTAACTCAGTGTCAGTGGCTCTGATTTATCCCATGTAGACACCTTTTTTATAGTTTACGCACTTCCCTATGACGACGCTAAAATCCCTGTTCCATTGAGCCAGACTGCCATGATACTGTATATCATCCGTTCCAGACCAGACTTTGGTTTGATTTGTCAGGAAGGTGCAGAGTTTTGGGCAGCTCCACTCTTGTCCAGATGCTTCTGGGCTTAGGTTTGGGTAGAAAGCAGATTACCCTCTACTGTCGGACTAGTCAGTTGCACACTCTTCTTCATGCACCATGCCAATGTTAGTTATATTTTGGATAAAAGTTTTTTGGAGCAGGTTCTTGTGTAACCCAAACTGGAATTAAAATCTCAGTTCTTATTGAACTTGTAGCCCTCCTGCTGGTGCACGGCCACTGCAACACTTTGGCTGCTGTTTTTTTAGTATGTATTTATAATAAAACATTGCTTACCCAGTGGAGTGCCTTTCAAGATCACCTGGGAGTGCATGGACCTCCATTTGTGAAACACTATGCAGTGAGTGACTTGAGTTTAATGCACATATATGATGGTAGTGTCTGCTGACGTTACTATTCAAGGTGGGAAAACAGGGCTGTGTGTGGGAACAGGACTTATGAGTGTTTGCAGGTGGGCAGTGCGACAGATTCCAGTGCTCGCAGTCATATATCAGCAACAAAGACTGTAAAGAATGCTTTTAAAAGTTATATGATGAACTAGAAGCTCCTGTTGAGTACGGTTGGGCTAAGTTTATCCAAAGAAACAGGCTATTCATAGTCTACTATGTCTACTACTCTCTTCCAAAGCTTAGCTAGGCTTCAGTTCTGCTCACCCTGTCATTGATCAGTTCTATAGTGTAGCATCTGTAAGGTCCAGCTTCCTGTAAGATCAAACCGGTGTAAATGCAAATGTCTTCACCCATCGTATTAAACTCTGTGTTTCTGGGTGTCCCATAACCAGGTCTTTCTGGAGATGTCTGCAGTCCCAGAAGACCTAAAAGTCTAAGTTACAACATTGATTGATATACATGACTGGACCCAAACTCTTTGCACCGTTTTGGAATCATCCACTGAAGTCCTAATATTATGATTATTTCCTTTTAAACTGCAGTGTTTTGTGGCCTGTGTTTTCCAACATCTGAGAGCCTATAACTGTCATTGTAAACGATCATGTGGTCGAACTGACCTTTATCTCATCGGCCAATGCACCATCAGGTATTTGAACAAAATAAAAGATGTAAGACTCTCAGACAAGTTGACATCACGTTGCTATACATGTGCAATGAATGGCACTTGTTGCCAATGACCATGACGCCACTGCTGGGAATAGAGTCCTCCACAGCTTCTCCCTTTCTGTAGTCACCCAGTCTGCTCATGTAGATCTTTCACCATACAGAGGAGGAGTGTGGTGGTGTAGATTTAAACTCTGATATTCCTAAAAACATGAAGGTTTTAATTCATTGATAAAATCTGAAGACACCCTCTGTGTCAGCAGCAACAACACAGCCTATTGTCTATTGTTGTGCACAGACAGTGGAAGGAAGTAGGTGATGACTCCCACACTTTGACCACTGCACTGCTTGACTACAAGACAAACACCACCAACCTGCACTAATTGAATTATGTGTAGAACCACAATCATCTGTTTCCCTCATTATGGCTTTGAACCACAGCAGGAACACTGTCTCCTCATTCAACTGAGCGCATGTAGCGCTCTAACTACCAGCTCTGCTCTTATCCCCACTGGAATGCCAGGGTCATGTGTATCAACCCTAACAATGGAAGTCAATAGAAATTCATTAATTTTTTTGTTTCCTTCTCAAGTTTAAGTTTGAAAAACTCTACATCAGTCAATATTCAAACCAAATACTTGATGGTGTTCTTTTTGATGTAAGGAAAAAGTGAAGCTGAATCAAAACCCGTGAAAGTCGCACTGATTTTGAAACGTAATGTATTTAAAAGATTGAAACATCTGATAGTTGCTACTGATGAATTTGTTTTCCTTTGTTAGAAAAGCTCATTGAGGTTTTGCAGAAACCTGACAGATGTGTATTCACAAACATCAGTTATTCACATCAGAAACCTTTTAATAACAACATCTGCCTCAGAGGATTGTGAGCCTTGTTCTGTGTTTGACAGGAGCTGCACCATTAGATAGTACTGCAGATACTTTTGGAACAGTGATCCCTCTCAGTATGGTCCCTGGACTTCGTTGGGGGTTGGACAGAAGTTGGGGGAAGGGCTGCCCTGGATTCCTATGATCATATAGTCTACAGAGCATATGTCCTTCGTGTAAACTCTGAGTGTATTACCGCCACAGGACTGCTCTACCAACCTGTTTTTTTCTTCAGAATGATGTTTTTGTTTAGTTCTTTAGCCAAACTGCTGAGGTCTGGGCCGACCTACCAAATACCCATTGTGTGATGCACTAGGAACCCAATTAATAATGATTATCAACCTCCATGGAGACTGAATGGAGACTGAATGGAAGTGTTAAGGCTTAGCAGTGCAAACATCAGCTTCACTCCTCAGTTAGAAGCGTGGGGAAAGTCTGCCTCCCTTCATACTCACTCACTTAACTGCTCTAAGACTGGGTTCAGCAAACATTGCATTGTTGAAATATAGCCCCAGGGAAGGGGCCGTCCAGGCTTAGGGGACAATGCGCCTCCTCCTCAGGCACACTGGTGCATGTGGAGCTCAGACTGACAGGCTGGCATTTGTTGATTCTGCAGTGAGGTGTGACCTGGGCTGGTTTAGGGCTCAGACTGCTCTTCTCATCAAAGTTCTTCAGGATTGAATCCAAGACTTCATGTACCCTCCTATAGAACAGAGAGGGACTGTTTCAGGATCTGTTTGTAGCTTGGAAAAGGTTGTTAGAAGCTGTGTGTTCACTGATCTGTGATGTCTTCTGTTCATCATTTATTAGACAGTTGACTTTTTAAGAATTTGCTGTTTATTACTGCTGTGAAAAATATGATTTGGAATATGATTTTTAAAATATGAAGTTCACAGGTAACGTTCACTATTTGTTATTATTTATGTGGACAACACAAAAGTCAGAGATCCCCGACTACAATGCACAAAAAAACCATCTGCTTCCTCATCATTCTATAAACCTCAACATTACAATAAACACCCAAGATTTTTTTATTTAATCACCTTTTTTTCACCCAAGATGGCCCTTTAAGTCCATTATTAATGTTATTTGTATTAATGTGAGGTTAAACAAAATTTAACAGATCTATAAGCCATAAAAAAAAAATCTTTCTGCAGCCTTTATTTGAGACACAGACGAACACACTGTGCACTGACTTGGAAGGAGTTGCTCTTTCATGTCCAACATCAAATCGGTGTTGGACAGAAGAGCCAACTCCAAACACAGCTGCGCCTCAGATGGTACAAAGTAGAGACTCTGTACATGTGCTGACATGATCGCAGCGCCTCCTATTGTAACCACAGTCCCACTCTTTCCATTACCACTTCTTTACACATTTGCCCTCAGTGCAGGGCTCAACAGAGCATGTTGTTGGTTTGGCCAGACTTCAGCCACTTACTGTAGGTTAATGTGGTGCAGGGTTGTCTAAAAGTACTCAAATGAAGAACAGTCCTTTATTGTCATTGTACCTTGGGGGCTACAACGGAAGTGGAATAATTGAGCCCTCAGCTAATAAAACCTTTTGGTGGAAGTACGTTTTTGTTAAGCTTTATGCAAAAACATTTCAAACTACGGTAGTTGAAGCTTTTGGCTGTGTAATGGAATACAATTAAAATACCTTGACAACAGGTAAAGGGTTTTACTGCTTCAGGGGAAATGTCTCTATGCACCCCTGTGATATGGTGCCACGGGTGTACTAAAAACCACCAGAGTTCATTGGAAGGTCACAGAGGGTCCAATCAAGCTAACCCCCCACACCTCCACCCCTCCGGCCCATAAACAGCATTGGATCTGAAGCGTCTTTGACCATACAATACACACATTTTTCAGCTGTAGAGAAAATGTTTTTTTTTGCTCCCTGTAGCTGTTCATATCATTTTATACAGCCAGTTGGAGACGGCTTTAAATGGTTAATCTGCTCCTCTGGAAGTCGTTTGCTTTAAATCATCTTGATAAGATGAACAAATGTCTGTAATGGACTGGCACAGCTTCTGAATCACTGTCCTATCTTAAGCTGTCTTTTCAATCTTTTCACATTGTATTTCTGAGCCTTTCTCCCTGGCTGTGCCCAGGCTTATTAAAGATTCATTGAAATGCTAAGTTAACTGTATTGGACTTTCCTTTTGAAGGTGCTCTATAGTTTCTGCCCTGTTGACTCTGCCTTTGTCTTTGCCCGCAGCGTTGACATAAAGTCACACAGGGACTCTACCTTTTGGCTGAAAGAGCGGCTGCATTGTCTTGAATAGTTCCTTCCAACATATACGACGACTTTAATGGGGGTTACTGCCCTTTTCACACAAGGCGTCTCTTTGAATTGTGAAAGGAATAGATTTTTTTGCCTGGGCTACTTCAGCTTGTGTAAATGAATGTGATCTGTCTTTTTCCACCATTGTCTTTCCAAGTCAGGCTTGACCTCGACATCCCATAAAGTGTTTACAGAAAAGTCCCACCCTGGTGTTTTATCAGAACCGATGATTTCAGACTTCCGCAGCATCAGCTGTGTTCCCTAATAAATCACAGTTCTGTGATTTACACCAGCCCTTCAATCATTGCTCACCTAACTATGATAATCACAACACAACAGAAATAATAGTTTATAAAAGCAGAAATGTTCACTGTATGCCAAGAGGAACTTTCTAGACCTTTAGGAATCCCAGGGAACACTTAAGTATTTCAGTAGAGGTCAATGGGATGTTGGAATTTACAAGGAAACACTGCCTTCCCATTTGTGCGCTTATTCAGTTGAGGAGTTCTGCAGATATCAGAATTATTTTGCTGGTCTTCAGGAGTCTTTTGTCTGGAGGATTGTGGACTACTGTTTAAATCGTGGTTATCAAGCACCTGTCTGTGCCACGGCTACCCTCCCAAAAAGTGCTAGGTTATCGCAAAAAATCTGAATCAAGAGGCCTTTTGTTGTATTCTCTCCAAGCCAGCAGTTCACTAAGGATCCTTTCTACACACACTGTTGCAAAATCCACAGGGTTTCAGATTTGCTTCATTCTGTGGCAGTCGCTCTTTTTTCCTCTCTATTTTTTAAAAAGTTAACAATTTGGACCTTGTGGTGGCGAATTATGTAAGAATTCAAAATTGGAGTTTTTCAAGTTTGAACCATGATTGGTCTTCTAGTGTAGATGTGTGTGTAATATTTGAGTATAAATGGTTGTTGTCTCTAGGAAGCTGTCTGCACAGTGAACAACACCCTGTACAGACTACAGGTGAACCTTAGCAGTATGAAACTGTCTCTTCTCACTGCTGGTTTGAGGGGTAGTTACTTGGTCATGTGTGGAGGCAGGTGAGGTCTCAGGAGAGACGGGGGATCAGCATGTCTGGTTTGTGTTATCATGTCAGCTGACAAACCCCAAAGAAACAACAAGTCTTTCTCCAAAATCTCTTTAGTGTCTGGTCACACCTAGAATTCTCTCATCCATCCAGAGTTTAAATTATGTTTCAGAAACAAAGTGATGACACGTGTCTGCTTGAAACAAAGTCATTTTCATAACATTCTTTGCCAGCAGTCCATTGTTTTACAGACTTGGCTTGTGCTGATTGGTCGTAACCAATGTCCCCTGGCTGAGTGGTCATCCTGTAAAGGAAATGAAAACTGAGGGTATCTGCAGGAGGGGCAGACAGCACTGGCTGTAAAGCAAAGTTTAATCAGGGGTTTTCATCCTCCTGCCCTGTTACCTTAACTACATTCACATTTTTATAAATCTTGGACATATTTTCAGGTTTGAAATCTCCAAACAGTCATTTTTCCTGACCTTGTAACAAGTGTCAGTTGTTTAAACATGTCCTCTACATGTTAGTAACACAGAGCTGTCCTTTGTGTTACTGTGTGGTAACATGTTTTTTTTGGCACCTGGCAACTTGTGCTGCATTTACAAGATTAATGAATTCCCATGGACTCTTTAATGCCACAGTTTTTTGTCAGTCTGCTCAGAGCTACATTTTTTCCATCCAGGTTTTTGTGCTTTGAAAGAGACATGACAGCGCCGTGAGCCAAACTCTGCAGTCATGGAAAAAGTCTGTGAGGTTAATTTTCTACCACACAGTTGGATTAAGGCACCATTGATTTATGAGTTAAATAAGAAAAGGCACATAAAGACAATCTAATAAGCACTTGTTTCAACAGTAGGTACATTAACAGGACACTGGAGAATATTGAAATATTAAGTGACATTGATTCAGATTCAGATGGAAGCCATGACAAGGTGGACATTTTCCACTGTAACTAAAGAAAGAGAGACTGTTAATGTCAGTGAAAAGGTTAGTTTGCAGATTTACTAAAGACACACAATATAATAAAGACTATATAGAATATAGTAAAGATTTTGAAGATCTGCCAACAGGTGGATGATGTTGAGCAAATACCATAATTACCATGTTTTTACCATCCAGATTTTTACAACTGTACAACATGTTACATTGTTTATTTCTATTCCTTATCTTTACTTGGCCTCATCTTCTGTTCTCCACAATTCAAAGAGATGAGAGATGAGACAGAATCAAATAGAGAATTAATCATATGTATGTATGTGACTGGCAGCTTGTTTGTTCCTGTACACAAGCTGGTGCCAACAGACTCAAAGTAGTCATGTTGTCACTTACCTCAGCACAGCCAGATTTAATCCAGTCAATAGATTGATTACCTTTGATTTGCTCACAGGCCCTGCCCCGGTGCTGGTACACTAGCACAAGGACAGTAGTCCAGTTAAATGGCACAGTTGAACTCCTTCTACAGCTTGTCTTAAGGGTAAATCTTTAGCTTCTGTCCATAATTTCAGACAGTGCTCATTTGGAGACGATACCTTAATATTGACTGTTGTCTGTAATGCTGATTGTCAGGCGTTTGATTAGTGGACATTTGTAAATCAGGGCATTGGGGTTCAGTGTAGGCACATTAAGAAGAACAAACTGACATTTTTCTATTTTTCAAAAGGTTTGATTCCGAGGTGTTGTAGCCTTTAACTGCATGAACACTGAGTTTATTTGTGCAGAGGCCTTGGAAGTAAGATGGAGTTATTTACTGCTGATGCAATTTTTAGACTCTAACGCTCAGTGTTTGGGCAGACGGTGGTAAATTCCTACCTTTCTCTTTCTCACTTGTGTTGTCTGTTTTTCAAAGGCTCATTAAAGTGAGTGTCACTTTACCACAGCACCATGCATGCTCCCTTGGAATGCAGAGTAATCCAAAACTTGACAGAACTTCAGCAGTTGCTTAGTTATGGTAGAACGGCGACACTGTAGGAGGGCAGCGTCCCAGGCTTTGAACTGCTAACGTTGCCCTAAAAATGGGATTTGTCATTCAGTGAAGTTTTTCCAACAACTTTGTTGTTGACAGTGAATAGAAACTGACAAAGTCCTGTGGTTTGTACCATGTCACCACTACAAGAAGGTGTCATATTTTAGTCTTCTTAGTGTTTCACTGAGTCTTGATGAGAATAGAATAAAATCCATAATTTCCTAAAAAATACTCCTGAGGGGTTAATATAGATCCATCGATCTAACAATCTATCGAGACATTTCCTTGTCTTCTTATTCACGTAAGACAAATGTAAATGTTTTTTTTTATAATTTTATAAACCTACAGGTTATTGGACTACTTGTGAAAATAAAAATCAAAGCACTGGAATGCAGCCTCTCTTTGTTGCTTGCTTCTCAAGATTGATATCACATATTCTTTGTGCTAACATTACAGAGCCTCATGATAATTAAAAAAACACTTCCCTTGAAGTGGTTCCAGATTGCCAGGCAGAAGAAGGTTCCTAGATCATATCTTTTTTTCACCGATCGTATCGCCAAGGAAATACAAAGAAAAACAAAAACCTCTAAACCCCCACACTGACTAAAGAAGCTCAGCATCCCATGTGCCTACTGTAGAGGCTTAGAAATCTCCATGTACTACTCAGTACCTGGTAGACCTGCTGGGACTGAAGGTTGGCCTTAGAACTGTTGGTCAGGCGAAGAGAAATTCAGTGGTTTAGGACTGAAGTCACTGTGATATTTTACTCTCCACCCAAACCATCTGTTGATGTGGAATTAAAGTCATGTGACACGTGTGATGCTCTGTTTGTAACTCAGGTTTTCTCCATGCTCAGAGATGGACAAGGTGACAAAGACAGAAAAGTGATGGAACCACACATACAGTTTGTGTTGTAAGAACTTTGGTGCAACGTGAGTTATTGCATTCTTGGTCAAAACTGTTTAGTTTAAGTAACTGGTGACTAACTAACCAACAGTGGCTTTGTATACAACGTTACTCAGACCCAGGTTTATGACCACAGCTGTTAACAGCTGTTAACTACTGATTTATTTATTTTCTTTTTAAATTATTGTGCAACTTTCTATGCTGAAAAATCTGTCGACCTTGAACTAATTTCTTATGATATTCTGTAAGTACCACGGTGATGAAGGAGTTAAATGTCCTTGATATTGAAACTCAGGTTCATCTGTTATTTTTATGTACGCTGCTCCTCCAGCCAAGTCAGGCAAATATTGTTTTCGAAGGAGAAATTAAAATGAGACCTAAAGTCGAGGGTTGAAGTAAAGCGAGCGATGCAACATGGCAAAGATCTGGTACAAATGTTGTGCTACAGACAACAGAACATCTGGGAACACACACTAGTTAATTATGTTTGTCAGAATTAATGAGAACTAAGATCTGACAGAGACAGAAAAGACGCCTGGTTGAGTTTTTAGAAGCAGGTGTTATTACACTGACAGTTCAGAGCATTAGATTTCATTAACTGAACTGTCAAATCCCACGTTCATGATTGTTCTTTTAAACTACTGGATAAAGATTTAGTCTTTGTTAACCTCAGACCTCAGCACAGGAATTTAACTCATTCTGTAGTTAAATGCTATCACTAGGAATGGAGTCTACAGCCCACACTTTTACACAGACAATGTTTACATCAGTGTGTTGGTATTGGCCCATTTAGAACATGTCTAAGGTAGAAGCACCTGTGGGTAAAAGGTACATTAGCTGATTACCTGACTGTGTTCTGACATTACATTAGTGCCAACAGTTTCAGCAAAGGTGAAGTGAAGAAATGTTAAAACCCTTCAGTATGTCTGCATTTCATCTAGAGTTGGCTTCACATCAAGACAGGAATGTAACAACAAGGCAAAGAGCCTTCCATGAAGGGAGAGATAAACGAGGAGTTCTGCAGAACCCAGAGTGCCGGTCGGTGCTGATTGGGCTTCATTGCCTTTCATTTGTTAAATCATTCCATAAAACCCCTGTGTTTCTGTAATTATTCAATTTATTTCAATAGAGGAACTCTTGACAGGTTTGATTTTCTTTCTTCCTGTATATGATCTATAAATGTATGTTACATATTATTTGGTGTTTTCCACCTGACCTTTTGCCAAGCAGTACTCCACTGAGCAGCCCACTACTCATTGTTTATCGTTAGCCGATATATATATATATCATAGTGATGCTTTGCAGTAGTTTTTATCCTCCTCTGGCAGTGATCCTGGCAGGATGGCTGTTTGATAGAACCCGAACCCATGTGGGTTATTGAGAAAAGAGAAAAAGAGGAAAGAACATAAATTTGATCTTTTTAATCAAGTCTGTGATTTTGCAAAACTGCTCATTTAATATGACAGTCTTCTTCTACTGATGTAGGAACTTGAGTCGTTACATACTATGTTTGGAGAACTATATCATCAATTTGAAAAAAAAAACCAAACCAAACCATGACCTGTGTGAGTCAGAATCCACAGCCAGGGTCAAACAAGTGATGGGACCTGTGCAGTGAAAGCTGAGACCTAAATTATCCGCTCTCTAGTCCTAAGTCTTTGAAAGGTCATGAACTGGCTTGTGCTGGCTTGTCCATCAGCTCAGACATTGCAGTCTGCAGTTATCTTCTCTGCCCTCTGTAGTAGACCTGATGGACTGACTTTGTAGAATAACTACCACAGCACACTGGGGGGTTTTTTAGTTGTTTTTTCTACATGGACACACAGCGCTGTCTTTCCCTGTAATTATTGCTTATTATGGTAGGAAATGGATCTCTCACATCTGCTTCCAATGAATGGGCAGGTTAGTCCTCCTGCTTTCTCAAATGATTGTATAAAAGTCCTGGCAAACAGATGTCTTTGTAGGTGTGAACACACCTTTAAATTATGGCTTGTTGCTGAAATATGAGGACAGGTGAAATTCGTCTGTCAACTGTGGGGAGGATGAGGCTTCCAGACTTTGTTTACGATTGTCAGATGTAGGCCCTTAAGCTCGTTGGTTGGTACAAAGCCAAACGTCCTCCACAAGGTCTGTACATCTCACACATTCAGTGCCAACAGGAAATAAATTGGGAACACATGCAGTCCATATTTCTTACTACTCATTCTGTATGTTCAGAATGTAGGACATGATAAGACACGATATGTTGTCCATGTTGAGTCCAGATGTCCGTCTAAACAGCTGTGGTGCAAGTGAATGTCCTCCCCGCTGTATGAGAGACATGGTTGAATCTGTCCTACAATAATATAAGCAAAGTTGAACCGACAAACGTGGTCGTTAGAGTGAGTTATTGGAATGTGGCGTCTGTATAATTGACCCGCCTTTTTTGGTTAACTGACAGCTTTTATGGTCCAACCATAATGGGATCTTGGTACAAAGCACCTGGACAGGGATTGTAAAAACTGGCCTTTAATGACTAATGGTCTGTGGTTCTATTAGTGACACGAGGGTGGGATTATTGCTCATTAGCCTTGGAGCAAGAATGCACTTCTGTGACACATTTATTTTGCTTAGTTGAGGAAAATGATTTGAACAAGTTTCAATCATATTTAAATTGAAAAACGTCCCCAGTCTCCAGGTCCCCAACAATGATGGTCCAAAGTTACACCAAGATTAGAATCTTTTTACGTGCAAGGACACTGTATTTATACTGTTGTAAACATGGTTTTAACAAGTTTGTTGTCCTGTGTGTCCTATGTCTAAACCATCATTCTGGAAAAGCAAAGTATTTCTAATTTTTTCTATCCAGACTTAGACCTTTCACTACATTAAAATGTGTGTCACTGTTGAGTCACTCAACAGGTTGACCAGCTCATTAGTTGTCTTTTTCATATGAGAAAATAAAATGTTGCACAACTGTTTTAAAACGTCCTGTGCTACAGTGTCGTGGGGGCCTCTTGTTGATGCTATTAATATATTCAGTCCTTGCTCTTTTCCAGTTAATCTTAGCGACTCTCCTCTGAAGGGAAATACATTTTAGAAAGAGTTTATTTTAAGAGATGGGGCCGGCGCTGTCCTGTTAGGGGGAATTCACTCTCCTCTGTTTATCCAGGATTGTGGGAGAGATGTCCAGATGTCTGGCCTTGCTCATTGGTTATTTTCTGCCTTACCTGTAAGTTTACTGTTCCTAATAGACACATCACACCCCATGTGTGCTGTGAGCCATACATTCACACCAGGTGTGCTTTGAATTGTCATATTTATTGAATAGTTTTACGAGTCTGTTTGTTTCAGGGGATAATTTCCCTTCATCACTTAAACTCTGACTCAGAACGATCTGAACTTCATCTCCACCTGTGTTTGAATCTCTGTGATAGACTGATGAATGATGCCTGCAGGGAAACTGTCTAGACAAGAAGACTTGGTGACTTAATCTACTGTACTGTTGGTTGATGAGGGGAATCAGGCAGCGTTTACTCCTGACTCATGTTGACACGTTGCTTTTCTAAAATAAAACAAGATAAGAAGTAATTAGATTAAAATAGAAAGCACTTTATCAGTGTCTCATTTGGACAATCAGACATGGAATTTCCCTAAAAAACTACAAGCAAAACCTGAATAAATATATGTACTTTACATTTAAATGTGTCAGTTTTTTTAAGAGTTTAGATGCTGTAGGATTAGAAGCATTATTCACAGGCTCTTTGTTGACCTTGGACACAAGTTGTAATTCTAATGTTTATCTCCCATACAGCAGCTTTTCCCTCTGACGCTCATTCATACCCCTATCTTGGTCCTGCACTCTTTCTATTTCCTTTTTCTCAATCTGCTCAATCTGGTTCAGAGAATCTACATCTGATGTCAAAACTCAGTACAAAAATAAGTACAAAAAACGTATTGTGTTTTTTTTTTTATTAGTGATCACCAAGAAAATGTAGTGAATAAGATAGAAGATCCACTGGTGCGAAAGACATTCCAAAAGTGCAAATGTGGGGCTTATAAATACCTACATTAAAAAAAAAAAACATAGTCAGTGTAATTTAAAATTAGTTTGCTTCTATAAGCGTCTTTGAGTTGCATGAAAAGCACTATATAAAACTGATGTATTATTATTATTATTCTATTAACACATTTTTCTCACAAACTGGACTTTCTTGGATTTCCAAGGTTGTTAAATTTGAAAAAGGTCCCAGAAAAATATCCAGTCCAAAAGTTCAGTCTTCTCAGCCCTTATTAAGTGGCGACAAAATTGGTCTGAACTTGTTGGACGACAAGAGGGGGACAGTTTAGTTAAAGGGTTAAAGCCTTTTGTCTTGATCCCTGCATTTGGAAAAATAAATAACTTCCTTCACCAAACACAGCACACAGCCTGCAGGAAAGTCCCTCGTTAGGCCAAAGCTAAGGTCACGTCTCTGCCAACCACAATGTAGGCGGGTCTGAGATTCCTGACCATTCCTGATGATTAAAAAGCACCGTGAACCTCTGACAGTGGTAAAAAAAGAAGGACATTTGTTGGTCATACTTTCTAACCCTCTCCAGTCACCTCAAATGTGATGGTGCCTGGAGTAGGTTTGTCAGAATATGGACAAACAGTCTGAACACTTTCTGAGGAAAGTCTTTTTTTTTCTGTGTTTATGGGTCCTATCAAGGGCATGTATCAAAAGGGGGCGTGGAGGTTCGTGCCTACTGTTCTCAACCTCTCATATTAGAGGTGGTGACTGTCACCAAACACAGAGCCGGCTTTGAAAACACTGGACAGAATAAATCACATTACTCCAGAACAGCCATTAAATGAACCACGTGTCCCCCTTAAACACAACACTGATAACTGGACCTTCTGGTGCCTGTGAACAGAGTTCGTCGTCTTCTAAACATTGCAAGTGACAGGTGATTAGTAACTCCATGGTTGTTGTGGTATCAGCTCTGACACTGAGATGTTGCCTCACTAGACCTCAGCCCCAGTACTCTGCCTGCAGGGCCTCCAGAGAAGGGTGTAATAACACCTGCAGCTACTCGGCTGGAGCTGGAGCTGGAGCTGGAGATATTTTTATCTTTGAACAGCGTTCTTCTCTGCAGCTCATGAGTCCTAATGTGTGTAAGGTGATATGGACGACACACTGTTCAATACATCTGATTTATTTGATTGATGTTGCTGGTGTCAGCCATATTATCGCTTTGCAGATGTATCTTGCCAGACCATGGTTCAGTCTCAACTCCACAAGAAGGACAAGATTTACAATATTTTTATTTCATTTTGTTGTCTTTATTATATTTATTGGAAGTCATGCACTTTGTCCATTTGTGAGTCAAACTTGTGAGCGTTGTGTTGCTAAGTTTCTCGTGGTTGCATGGAACCACCACATCCCCCACACGGAAAAAAGTAGCTGTTGTTGCTTTTATCCTTGTTGGATTTTCAATATAAAAACATGTGACATCACTTTATTATGTAGTTTAATGGAATAATTTGTGCTTGGTATAATATGTCTTATGAACAAAGCATAGGACAGAAGTTGTTCTTTGGCTAAAATTTGGGAAGAGAAATAAATGATTAATGAACATTACTGGTGTATTGGAGTATTGGAAAACAACGACTGTAAATAAGTCATTGATGAGGGAGTATCAACAGTTGAAGCCTTCACTCTGCCTTATTACACTCCTGCCTGAGATCTCTTTGCTTCTGTCTTCAAACATATTGAAGAACAAACATTAATTGAACATCTTGCACTTGAACATTGCAGCCTGAGTAGTTTTGTTGGCAAATGAGTTCTTTATGGATTTGTTCTTCCAAAAGACTATTCATCAGAAGAATAGTTGAGGACACTTGAAATAGTAACATCTATAATCTTCATAACTTTTACTGTGTGTTGTGGTGAAATTTCACTCTGCAGAGAAACACTTACTGTGTACAACAGAAGCTTCTCTGGTGCGTTTGTCTTTTTGATTACTGTATGTTCGTTTATTAAAGGCTGTTGCTGTAAAAACAGAAACACTATATGTCATCTGAAATTAATCTGAAACAATGTCTGGACTAATTATCTAATTTATCCTAAGAACCCTTCCTCCTCATTGGCCGTCTAAGATTGTACAGTACATGAGCTCCTGTTGCTGAGGCCAGATCTAGGTTTTTCTTTCTTCTACTACATTTGATTCTTTTTGTTGTTGCACAGGTTTGGAAAATAGCAGACTGGTATTTTCCACTGCAGGGTGTGGAGGACATGATAAACTCAGAACACACCCTCCAGTCCCTCCCTTTGATGAACTCTTGGTACCGTGTACTGTTCACTGTTATGATACATACTGGATATTTTTGCCCTTCCGTATATTTGCACAAAGGTTTATGTCCTGGACTGCCTCTAATGGACAGCCTCTAATGTCGGATGGTGTCCTGTGAGCTGTTGAGTTTGAAGACTGAAAAGTTTAGTCTTGTCATAACCTATAATGTGAGGATATAACCACAGGCCTTTGGTTGGATTTGCTGCCAATAGGATTCATCATTTCATCAATTTTAGTGATAGATCTATGAGTAACAGCAGAATATAGAGCATCAACACTTTCTTGCACTGATTTGTACTCGACAGATTCCCAGGAATCACAGGCTTAGGCCTGTTTCTTACTCAGATGAAGTTTTCTTTTCCTTCTGCAATACAATAACAGTTTATTCAGCTGAAGCCATTAATGACGTCACTTATTCCTCAGGTGTCGGCCTCAAATTAGCGTGTCCTCGAACCATAACTCCACTGTTCTAAGCACCGGGCTCTTAAATACAGCAGTGCTCTCACAGGGGCTGTGTCTGTTATAAATAAATAGACCACGGCTGGTGGAGCTCTGTACCGTGACCAGTCTCAGCTCCTCAACCATCAGCTGTCGTCTGGGGGAACCGGAGCTGGCCTCTCAGTCCCCACCACCCTGCAGGTCACGCTTTCTGTAATGCTACCGGAAACAAATGCTATTTATAGACAGCATGAAATACCAACAGTGTTTATGTTTGATGCAGTAAACAGTTTGGGTGAACGGTGTCATGGCAATATGTTTGATCGGACCTAAACCTCAAATCCAATAAAATGTCTTTACCACTGCAATGGTTATTAAAACCATTGCAGCTCTGGTACCTGCCACTAGTGTTTGTGGCCAATTGCATGTGTTTGCACTCATTTTGGTATGGTAATGTAAGGGGAAGTGAGTGAGCACTTGAAAACCTACAGGGTCCAGTACTAGATCCAATACAATGACTGGAGCTGGTCTGTTGTCACAGGTGCTAAGGGAAGCACTATAGGGGTGATGATTGAAATGACAGGGGGTCGGAGGGGGGGTCAGCTGGGTTTCACACCCAATGTTGTTTGGATGGAGTTATAGTAGGAGGTAGTTAGTTAACACTTACTGTTCCTTTGTTAGAACTGCTGTCCTGTGACTTTGCTCTCACTGATCTGAAAAAAGCCCACCAGAGGAGACCATCTTGGTGGGTGCAAAGCCGAGGTGTCTGGTTTCACACTGTGACCTCAGGCTCTGTGCTTTGTCTGGTCAAGGTGTCGCCAGGCTGAGTGTCACCTTTAGCCTGAAATATATTTATCAGTATGACTCACTCACATTTCAACCCAAATGTGGAAACAAATGTCTCCAACAAGTCCTCTGCATCGTCTTTATCTTCTTCAATTTCTTCTCTGTCCTCCTCACGTGGCTTTTTTTTTAATCTTTCCTATGTTCAACTTCTTTTTCTCACATTCCAACTGGTCTTAAAGAACTTCTCCCTGGTCGGTCATTATCCCCGTTGTCATGCACTGTGTCTTCTTTCTTCACAACCATCACCTTCTCTTTTTCTGTTTCATCAACTTCACAATCTTCTGCATCTTCTTTCTCGTCTGCCCTATTTATCCTCATCTCCTAGGCTGTAAAACTGCTCCAAGTTCCTAACCAGAGTCTTTGAAAACAACTAAGTAACCTTTTTTGAACATTAAATGCATGAATGAAACACTTCATCAAGTCAACATGTCAAACAGTGAAGTCTGCTAATGTAAAGCCAGACCTGGTCTCAAATAGCTGTGTTAGTTTGCAAGTTCAGACGTGTGATGTGTGGGATTTATTAGTTCATCTTCTTCATGCTTTGAAGACATCACAGAAAAACAGAAAGACCTTGAATTACTTCCTGCATTCGGTTCAATTTAGGATTGTTGGAGACTTTTTCAACCCACGTGACACTTTATCAACACAAGTCCACACAGGCCGTGCTGCCTGCCTGAGGAGCACCATGTGTGATAAGTCAAGATGGTGGTTGTCCAGCCAGCTCTTGTGCCTGAGTTGTTGTACATGAAATCAACCCAAATTCTCCTACAAGACTACAATGGGTTACTAAGCAATTCAGGGTTTGAATGCACATTTCTCTCCTTTCCACATCAAGAAGAAGAAGGACATCCTTTACATCACAGTCTGTTTACATGTTTTTTGAAAGTGAAAAAAGTATGAATGCAGCTTATGTTGCTCGAGGAGGCGTTGGCTCTCAGGTTGTTGAACATGTTGGAAATGTTACACCAATGACGTATGCTTTGTACGTGAACATATACTGGGTCAAAACATTGATTCTCAACTCAGGCTCTGGGAAGTGGTAGTGCAGCTATCAGCCTATGACAAGAGAATGAAATGAAATAAATTGGAAAATTCTGGATCTGCTACATTGATTTTGATTATTTTGCGCGCAAGTGTCATGAATTTGACTATGACTTATACCGTTGAGCTACACTGGTATTGTACTCTTTAAACACTTGTCCTCAGGTCCATTGCACACTGCTGCGTCACCTTGCAGTGGTGGAATAGATCTGAAAAGCCATTACAAATGTTGAGAGCGCCTATTTCTGGTGGGAGACGCAGCTTATTGTAAAATGTATGGCATGGCTGTTGTGTGGGAGAGAGAATAAATGACCTGAGGGAAGATGGCTCGCCAGGCACTCCAAGCATTTGTTCAGAAATGTGGACTTATCCTTCACTTGATGCTCTGTGCAACCCTCCTCACCTCACCCCTCTTTTCCACGACTCAATTTTTCTGAGAAAATCCCTTGTGTTTGTTGCACTGGCTGTATTAGTCATGGAACACAATCTGTGCATGTTGTCAAAGAGTATTTGTCTTTTGAATGAAGAGCCTCCTTCCACTTCCTCTTAGACCAATCATTTTGGATTAAACCCTGTAGAGATGTCAAAGCGCTGCAGCGAGCAGGAGGGTCTCACTCATCAGGTCCTTTATGTGGCTGGGGCCCAGGCAGAGGTTTAGTGTCAGAAGTGGCAGTTTGTCAGTTCACCCACCAGTCCATGCAGAACACACATTTTCAAACATTCTTAAAGCTGCTGTGTTGTCACAACATTTTAATCTCATGGACCTGGAAGTTTTTACTTCCCAGAAAATATAACAAAGATCTCACTGTTCCAGGTCAGCACATTTTATACTAGTTTGGAAATTCTCACAATTCTGCAGTGAAATATTTTTGCATTAGAAGAAATCCTTAAACATAACCTTTCTATATTGATTGGGTTTTTATTTTTCTTCATTAATCATGCAGATGCATTAGATTTTTTCTAAATAATTTTGCCTACGTCGTGATTTTTAATTGATCTATTCCTGGATTCATCTTTGTTACCGGATATATAATTCTTTTTTGTTTTTCATTATGAATTATAAATAAATGAAAGGTAACAGGTTTTTATTTATTTAGTTCCAATATGGTGAACTGATCAGTCTAGCAGAATTATATTTTATACAATTTCCCTTCTTTGGGACAAATATTGCCTTTTTTTTTCTTAATAGTCTTAAATAGTACCACAGACTTTTCTTTAATAGCAGCTTGGTAAGATTATACCCAACCTGCCCTTCATCTTTAAAAGTATTGTATCATCATTAGAATGTGTGGAGCCTTCTTCTACTTAAAGCCCACAGCAGGATACATTCCATTCCTGCTTCAGTATTTGCTGCTACGTCAAGTCTAAGCAGATATAGTTTGCCTGGAACTAGGTGTGTGAAGAGTGAGAGGTGGGAGGCACTGAAATTCAAGCAGGATAAGAATTGATCTAAGTTCGTCTGCTCTCGTCAAAGGTCGATACTAACTTTTTGTTAGTATCAATGGATTGGTTTGAGCAAAATGACACTTTTAGCCTCTCAGCTTGTTATTTTTCTGTTTGCCTGTCACGTCCTCAGGTGGAGATGTATGTGGAGACGCGGCAGGAGCTTGGAAAATGCTTTATATGCTAAACCTTTTGCCACTGCCACCAGGAAACTGCCATATATTTCCTTGACAGAGATTATGACATATTTTTATGACTGCGTTACAGCAACGGACAGACCATTCAGTCCCGCCTCCTCCTCCTCCTCCTCCTCCATAGCGATCCCAGCCCTGCTGTGTCGGAGAATCCTGATTTACAGCAGGGACAGAAACAATATGTATTAGAAAATATGCCTTGGTTTACAGAAGGTCCTTGAGGACTGTTTCAGAGGAACCACAATCTTGTTTGGTCTTGTAGCACTACTGCCAGTTGATGGCGTCCCATAACATATTTAGAGACTCTCTCGAAGTTCTCCTTGGATTCCTCAATTTTGCTGTAGTAAAGGAAGGCGATCAAAACAAATGCGATTGTAAGGTTTTTAGCACAAAACTCTCATCCACAGGGAATCGCACCAAAAATCTACTCCCTTTTATCACCATGTGTGAAACCAACCCTTTGTCTGTTTATTTCAAATAAAAAATCTCAGTGTACAACAGGGTTATAATCGTCTTGGATTTTTCAGTGTAGTTTCTTTTTAGTTAGTTTTGCCATTTAGCACATTAGTTTTAGTTAGTTTTAGTTATTCGTAAAAGCAACTAATTAGTCTTAGTTAGTTTTAGTTTTGTCCAAAATGTTTAATTTTAGTTTAGTTTTAATTAGTTTTAGTTTGCGTTTTAGTTTTCTGCGAGGTTCGAACAAAGATGAAAATGAAGGGTGCATCATCATGATGCGCAGTGGCATCATGACTTACATTTTAAGGTGTTTTTTTTTTGTTAGTTTCTCACAGATTGTCTCACAGCTGCATGTAAAGGCTTATTAGAGAAGGTGCATCTGATTGGCCACAGCTGACACTGAGACGTTACCGTGATGTAGGCGTGTGTTTACATTTGCTTCCATATGTCAGTTCATCTGTGCATTAACATTATACACATCTCACCTCTGATTTACAGCATACTTTAATTAGTCCCAGTAACATATCACTGTTTGACGTCATTTTCCAACAATGAAATGATTTTTAATGATTTTTATATATATATGTATATATGTTGTGAAATTATTTGGTTCCTGGTGAAATCAAGCCTGTGTGACAATGAACGTGCTGTGTTTGCAGGGCAGCCATGCTCACCACTACACTATGGAATCCAAATTCCATTCATTTGACATTTGTTGATAATAATAAAAGAAGTGGAACATGTTCTGTCCATGGTTGACATGAAGGACACTAAGCAAGTTGTAGTGAATAATGAATAAATGTTCTGTCCACCACAGTCAACTAATGTCACTCCATTTGGAGTCATTGGAGGGAGGAAGGAAATGTTGTCCAGTTGTTCCTGGGGTCTTCCAGCTATCTGGAAAGTTTTAGTGTCCTCCACTTTTGGAAGACAAAGGAGCAAGGGAACGTGCTGAGAAGCCAGTGCTTGTTGGGAAGTAGGGTTGATGGTAGGTTTCCAGCCGTGGGGCCAAAGGCAGCTGAGAGAATGGCTTCTTAATCTGAATATGAGCTCATCCACTGGAGTTCAATCACTTTTTCCTCAAATGTCATTCTGTCCTTAGTTTCCCTCTGAGTCCCTCCTGAAATAATTGGTAAAAACATAAGACATTTTCTCAGTGATGTTTTGCTGCTCTTCTTACAATGTCTATTTATTCAATCTTTGAGGACAGAAGTTTTTTTTGTGTAGAATGTGTCTGACTTTGGTGTCTCTACGTGTGCATGTGTTTGCTGCCATATGTCACCACTGAAATATTGTAACAAATAATGTGAATGAAAATGCTTCCTGAGGGTGGTGTCCTTGGGGGTGTGGCAGAGTTCCACGTGTTGCCAAGTTGGTCAAGACCTTTATCTTGAGGGAGAGATAACTTCAACACCCTGGACATGTCTGAACTTCTAGGCTGAGAGTAAAGGTCATGTTGGCTTTTTAAGCTGGAATGCAGGAGCATAGTGAGAAAGCACAGGCTACAAAGATCTTCTCTAAGTAGAAGAAGGATTGACATCCTTCTTCAAGTACGGCTTAACACGTTAGGTTCAAGATCAGGGGCAAACATGAGCATGTTGTCAAAGCCTGGTCTACATTTTCATTTCCAACAGGCGTCAATCATACCTCAACCTCCACCTACTGGAGTGGAGTGGGAAGCACCAGTTAAACACACCACTGATGGGCTGATAGGCCCGACAGGAAAGAATGTAGTTAGTCAGCAGTTTCTTTCTGAAAATGACTTAGGATTGTTGTTTTAAAGGTGTTCAGTGAGGGGTGAGAGGGGATTTGAGGGGATGGATTGGGTTATTTATTAGTATGAGCCACTTAAATGGGAAACTACCATGACAGAGCTCAGTGGAAATTGGATCTGGCAGCCAATGCCTACTGGAAATGCCAGGAGTGGCACGCTGCCAGAGGCGTAAATAAACTTATAGCTCTCAGTCAGGGCAGTTGGACGTGGAGATGGTGAGAGCAGAGATAATAACACCCCCCACCACTGGGGCTGGCACCATGAAGTTTATCAAGATGATCAGATATGAGGGTGGCTGGATGAGCTTTGTGTCTCCGTGTGGGTCCGTTAGACACTGAGAGAAAAGAAACAGACATTTTTGTCTAGAAATGAATTTTTCAGGATTTGAAGGATTTATTTCTGTGCTTTTTATGAATCGACTCATCTAATAATCCTGGCAGAATGAACTGTTTTAAAAGATAAAAGTTTCACAGCCATTGATTTAACATAAGTTCATCCACAAATACATTGATTCCTCACCAATTTTTAAAAATTCATTGTGTGTTGCTATAAATTTATTTGAATGTTTTTCCTCTCAATTTGATCTGGATTTTCTCATCTGGTAATCGAGCACAGTGCCCCCCAAAGGTTAACAACATTATGGCCCTGTGATCAATTAGGAGTGAGCAGGTTTTTTGATGATAAAAGATAAAAAGATGAAAATTCAGAACTTTTTTTTTTTATTGTCTGACCCAGCAGACTCTGGCACCTACAAGTGAGCACTTGAAAAACTGTCTCAGAGATAACAACAGTCAAAGTAAACACATGGACAATGCCCTGTTTCCTTTCTCAACTTTTGTTTTCCCTCCACCCTTCCAGGATCCATGTATAGCCCTGGGTGTAGCCTTTCTCTGTAAACTCCAACCCTGTAAATCTTTCTGTTTGTCACAGGTGACCAAGGCGTCCAAGGTCTGGGGAGAGGTTCCCCTTCCTGAAGATTTGGAAGCAGCAAAGGTTGTCAAGGCATCTCACACCTTACTGGATGATGACGAAGACTTTGCTGCTGATGAAGCCTCAGGAGGTGGGGGTTTAGATTCAGGTGGTGCAGGCTCACACACAGTAACAGCCGTCCTAAATTTGTGGGAAAGTAGTTTTGTGTTTTCACCTTTTATTTCACTTTCCCTGGATGATAAACCAGGCTGACAACAGGGGAATGTTGTTTATTTCAGTATTTCATCCTCACCAACACCAAACACATACTAAATTTTTTCCCCTTCACTTGAACCTGACATGGCGAGTAAAATGACTTCCCTGCATTTCCTTCTCCAAAGATCTGCCCAGTGGTGAAGATGATGGAAGCACACCGTGGACTCACACTATGGAGAGCACAAGTAAGGAGCTACAGATTTAACAACTTTAACACTTCCCTGTATTTATGTGTGTGTGTGTGTGTGTGAAACCTGCTCCAAGTCCTCATGTGTGACATCCATGCTGCCCTGTATGTGGGCCTTTGTCTGTGGCATCTGTCTGTCTGCTGACGATGTCCCCTCTCCTCCTACGTCTGGTCATAACACCCAGCCACAGTTTTGTCTTGGAGACATAAACATCTCCTCTCCTCTTTCATCCTTTCTTATCAGCGGCAGGAGCGACAGCACGGTGAGATACATTAAGGCCAGATGAACAATAAATGCTGCCGTAGAGATCTTCTGCTCGGCATTCCATTCACTGTGACGATGAATTATATCAAATTACTTTGTATATCCATGGAAACAGAAAGAGAGAAAGAGAGAATGATGATGGATCTTTAATCGTAACAATGGTTTCCTGCTGTTTGTCCACAAATAAAAACTTCAAGATTCTTGTTGTAAAATGAACATCAGCAGGTATTGGGGAGCCCATGTGATCTGATACAATGGTTTGACCAATACACCACACTATACGATAAAATACAATTTTTAACAGTTTTCTACAAATCAATATGAAAGTAGTACTACACTGGTCTTACCACCCTGGTGCCCAGGAGCACCTGGTGTTCCTCATGGTCCACCTAAGGTGCCCACGGGGTTGGTTCCAAAAAAAAAAAAAAAAAAAAAATAGTCCAAAATGTGTCAAAATGGTTCTGTTCCTGTGCTTTTTGACCAGAGGTTACACTTACAATGACAATAGAATGGGTGCAGTCATGATGGTCAGAAGAGCGGTCACTATTGTTTGTCCCAGAACTTTTTAATATTACATTGTTTGGAAGGTCTGCGTCAAACCAGTGGCTCTTCGTATCACTGAGTGTCCCTGAAGTGGCCCTTGGAGGCCCCTGGTCCACACACTGTTCAGAATTTGGCCTCATGTGTTTGACGTTGCATGTTTGTGATGTTGGTCAATTACAAAGTGATTATTTGAAAGTAGGAAGTATTGTATTAAACAAACATCTGTAACCGTACAGAAGAGTTGAGTCTCTTTAGAAAAGACCTTATTAGAATTGTTTTTTTTTTAACTTTGCTCTTAAAAAAATTCCACCTTTTAAACCACATAAAGGTCAGAGTTGCTTTGCTCTGGAAATTAAGCAGAAACTTCGTGTGATTACATTTTCTCATGAATATATTATCTTATCCCTAAGGTGACCAGACGTTTGCTAACTTGGCAGCGTTGTCCTGGTCTCAGGAGACGCTCCATTTCCATATATAGATCTAAGCACGATAGCAGTGGAAGGAAATTTGGTTTCCTTTGCTGAACGCTGAACGCAGCGCTAAGTGTCTCTGTCCTGTTGGTTGTCCAGACCATTCAAGCAGGTCTTTGTCTTGTTTCCCCCACCATGACCGTAAAGTTACAGACGTAGGTGGCACAGCCCCCCCCCCCCCCCCGGGGGGGGCCCCCCCCCCCCCCCCCCCCCCCCCCACTTCCTGTTGTGTGAGTATATGACAAAGATGAAGGGATTTGAATTTCCTGCTGTCTCAGTCTCTCACATTGATGACAGATAAAGAAAACATCTGGACTCAAAACTCTTTTCCACATTTGGCTTTTCTTTTGTCTATTGTGGCCACAATCTTTGTCCAGGATATGAAGGTTGCGTCCCAAGACCTCCAGAACTCCACAGTTGACCTCTGTCCACTCCAAGTGTTCCAAAGACAAAATCTAGTTCATCTCCTCTGTGGGATTCTGGCCTTGTTATTTATAACGGAATGACACAAATTCCCGCAGGAATCAGTGTCTTTGATAAGAGGTTTAGTGATGAGTTTGTAGGGTCTTAAATTGCAGCTTTAAACTATGACCAATCCATGAGAATCATGAGTTCACAGGCGATATACACTTTTCTTTGTCCAACGATGGACCTCTAACTTGATGATCTTCTATCTTCGTGGTTCCCAATCCTTAGAGCGAACTTTGAGATCATCCATCCATCCATTTTCATCTGGTCTCCACGACTTCCACCCAAGTCACACTGCACCGCACCAGTGGCTCATGAACATTCCTGTCTTTTTTCAGGACATTTCATGTGGTCTCAAGGTTGAGGACACTGTGAGCCATGTGGTCCTGCAGAAGACTCTGAAATGAGACAATGTCTTCTTGTTAAATAGCGGTGTTTTATTTCATTCATATACAGTTTTTAATAAAGGGTGGAGTCAATGTAAGAACAGAGATTAGAAATTACATGAAACAAATAAAAAGGAACGGTGAAAGCCTTTAAGACGTCTTTAAGGACATGAACGTCCCTTTCACTGCACAACAGTCGGTCAGCCAAAGGCCTCAGGCTGCAATAGTTGTTTCTTGCTGTAATGTCTTAGTCCTGTCTTCATGATATAAACTAATGAGTGTCTTCATTTCCAACACTCATTGAAACAAAATCTATATAATTCAGGTCAGTGGACGTATTGTCAGTCCAGGAAACTCAAGACGTTTGAGTGTTTAGTTTTCACTGACATAAAAGTCTGAAGCTGTAATTAACAGAAATATCAAGTCATTAGGCAGAAGCTTTATAAACAGAGATGATAAGAGCTGTAATAAAAGTCAAAAGTGTCCCCTGAGAGGTAATGTTGGACAAATCAAGCCCTGGTTTTCTCAACTCTGTCCACAACCAGTGAAACATGTAGCCTTGAGCTTTAGTTGATCAGTCGAGCTTGGTATATTTTTGCATTTTTAAAAAGTACGATGATGACAAAGCTACTTCCCTGTGTTTTCTCTGGCGGGTGTTGCTATCAGGGAGCTCTTTCTTCACATGTTGACTTTCCCAACATGTCCCTGCTGGAAGTTCTTTTGGTTTGGCGATCAAATCAGATGGAGCTCCGTGAGCGGCTGTTGTAGAGATTGAAGAGATTGAACAGCTTTTCACCAGAGTTTAGTTGAACATGTGGCAGCCCAGTCTGGTCTCAGGTCTGGTCTCAGGTCTGGTCTCAGGCCAGTGGAGAGGATGTGACCAGGCCACCCACACTGAATCACTGACTTTGTGTCAGGTTTTTATGGCTTGTGTCTCAGTGACAGTGTCCTGCTGTGGGACTGTGTTGTGTGTCAGACTCAGGGAGTCTCTGAACCCCTTCAGTTGCGCAGGAGGATGGACGCAGGCAGCTGCAGTTATTTTGGTCAGGTCTTTGTTTTTGCTCTGCTGGGGGCCCTCGAGGTGGTCACTCACTGACACAGGAGAACTGGTGACCGTATTGTCAGATGACTTGGTCCCATTTGCGGACGACACAGCAGACAAAACAGTTGAAGGATGTGTTTGTTCTCTTTATTTTTGTTGGTGTCACTAAGTGACAAAAGACATCATTGTCCTCCTAAAAGTTCATCATTAGTGGGACAGTCGACTGCTGCGCTCAGGGTGGGCATCACAGTGACGGGCAGCTGCTGAATGGCCCCCATCCGTTGGTTGATAAAGAAGTGGGCGGATCCCCTTAAGGCGTTCCATTATCTACTACGACTTCAACTTCCTTTCCTATCAGGGGGCAGCAGGATTGTTATTGTGACATCATCATCATCATCATCATCATCATCATCAGTAGGGTAAACTAACCCATCACATGTCGCTCTAGACACAGATCACGTTCCCTATTGGAGACTTGACAGGTTTAATCAACTGATCTCAGTCATCAGACAGATGATTGGTCAAAGCCAGCAGCCAACAGTTTGCCCTTGACACTGAGCCAGTCTACCATTGGCCACAGATAGATGTCTGTCTGTCTGTCTGTCCGTTGGTCTGTCTGTCTTCAATAACTTCTCCCTGGTTGTCATCTTAAAGTTATATTATGATGGGCCTATAGAACCTTATTAATCCTGCTGGATAAATGTGATGATAAATTGATTTCTTATTTTATTTCCTTTAGGGCACAGTCCTATCTTTCACAGGGGTGGGAGGTGCGGGGGTGATGATGTTGTTGTTGATGAGAGAGTACAGTACAGTACAGTACAGTACAGTACAAAGGAGAACCTTGGAACTGGTGCCTCTGTCCATTTTGGTGACCTTCAGAAGAACATCCAAGTATAGACTGACATTTCTGGTTGAATTAAACAAACACTGATCCTGGACCTGTGTTTATCTTCAGCAGTCCTGCAGTTCTTCCAGATATTAGAGTTTATTTGTACAAGGCCTCACTGTTGATCAGCAGTTTCCTGTTTGAACACTAGAGAGTATCCATATCAAATAATACCTCGACTGTTTGTTTATGTATTTATCCATTTGCAGTACTTCAGTCTTCCTCTGGGACAAATTACTCTCTGAATGTATCCCGTCCATCATGTACTTGGGTTTTACAGATTAACACACACTTATTCAGTGTGTCAGGGGAGCAGGGATGTTTTTACAGCCTTATCGTAGTCGATTATTTCTGGTAAATCCTTTAACCTTTAACCCATATACTGTACGTTACTGCAGTATTTCCACCTCATCATGCATGGATGCCCCCTGGTTTGCCCCCCTGTTTGTTAAAGTTGTGATTGCATCATTTCAGGCTGTAATCATGCTCTGCTCTGAACATAAAAGAGAGGGTAACAACAAAGCAGCCCCCTCCCATCCCACTTCCACTGGGGCTCTGACAAGGAGAGCAACGTATCTTTAAAGTGGCGGATGCTTCATTAGCTTTAATTAGTCTGGGCCACTGTTCTCGGGGGAGACCTCTGGTGATCCGGGCGAGGACAAGTGTTCTGTCAGCTGTATCCTGTCTGGACTGTGTTGTCTTGAATCAATCTCACCTGCTGCAGCTCCAGCAGCTGCCAGTCTGTGTCAAAGCCCTTCACCTTTTCCACTGAGTGACAGTTAAACAGCTGTGTGTAGCTCCCTAATTATAGAGGACTTCATGTCTGTTCTTTTGTAGAAGCTGAAGGAGGGTTGAAGTGTTGAAGTTGTCATGATTCACTGTGAAGATTGTTCAGGCCGTGGTTTGGCCTGAGGATCAGGGTACATATAAGGGTAGAGGGTCAACTGTGCAATATGTCATGATGCACTGATATAAAATAATCATAAACAATTCAGTTGTAGGAAACCAGATGGATTAGTAAATGCTGTTAGGATATGGACCAAAGTCCTGGACCAATTTGTATGTTCATTGTCAATTAGAAAACAGAGAAACAAAATGTTGGCCCAGTCTTAACTCACACATCGATCGTTGATAAACCTTCTACATGTTGCTTCAGATCATGAAAAACACTTGAAGCAGTTTGTCAATCCTCTTTGTTTGACATTTCTGGACATGCCTTACAGTGTCCCTACACCCCGGCAGAGCAAGAATGAATGAGTCACGACCAAACAGAGCGTGTTCTTGTTGGTGCTGCCAGGATGGAGGCCGCAGCCGATGGTGGAAAAAAGGCCAATGATGTTACTGAAATTTTTCCCCCCACTTTAGAGGGAAAACAGGAAGCAGTTCCTCCCTGTGTGACAGCAAAGTTTGTGGGTGGATTTGTCTGATGACCAGCAGAATTTAAAGAACAGCGTGGAAGTGTGTGTGCGTGTGTGTGTGTGTGTGTGTGTGTGTGTGTGTGTGTGTGTGTGTGTGTGTGTGCGCTTCAAAGGAAATCCTTTTTGCTTTGTTGAGCAGAAGAAGGTACTGTCCCAGGGACACTGCTGTGGAAGCAGACTTTCCTGTGCTGAACCATAGAGACAGAGGTTCAATTAATTAGTCATCAAGATGGAAACCAAAGTCATTTTTCCAATTGTTGCTGAAACTTTCAATGATTGTGGAGACAAGTGGAGCTGTTTTTAAGGAGAATTGCCATTTGCAGCTCTTTACAAAATCACATGTCTGCTCATTGACTACTTTCTTGTCTTTCACTTTCTGCTACCTCTTGTTTCAATTTTCCAAATATTTGACCTCTCTGCACCTGTCTTGCAAACTCGATCTTTCCTCTTTGGACCTTGTGTCTTTTCTTGATCGATCCCTCTTTGAGTTCTGGGTCTTCTTCGTGCCCTCTTTGACCTCTGCGCATGGCTCTTCCTCAGTGTATCCTGGTCATTTCTTCTTGCCCCCATGAAGTGCTGCTATGGGGGAGTGAGGGGGTGTAAGTCAGGGTTTAAAGCAGACTACAGGGCGTCGTACACAGAAGTCCTTCAGCGCCTTCACCTTGATTTGTTCACTGCTGTAGTTTCCTTCCACTCCAGTCCTTGGCACACTCCCCTCTCACCTGCTCCTCTCACTTATTGGCTGCCATTTCCTAGCACTCTCTCAGATGACATTCCAAGGAAGACTCAGCTCAGGCATGTAGTGTGAAGAATCAAACAAGTCTTGTACTTTTTTTCCATAACTCACATAGGCGTTTCTCCGGAGGATTTTGATGTCAGTGGAAAATGTCAGTATTATTCCAGGGAGTAATTAAGTTCATGGTATTTATCCAACTACACCTGCATTTGCAGCTGAAATCATGAAATTGTTTGGTTGTTTAAAAAAACGTAGTGTATGATTTTTTTTTTTCCTCTGCATCCGTTTCACTGAAGGCGAAACCACTTTTGTAATTTCAGCCCCACGCAGATGGTTCATCCCAGAGATACGAAGCAGCTGTGTAAGAGAATCACTGCAGCATGTGAACACACAGTGGTGGTTCTTGGTACTTTAGCTGCGAGCTGTGGGAGAAGAAAATGGGGTTAGATTAATAGTGGAGCCAGGACTGTTTCCCAAGAGTTCCCCAGAGGGCAGCGTGGGGATTCTGTGGAAAAAGTTGTTGGCTGGCCACCAGCACAAGGGTTAAAACGTGGGAACTTCCCACTTCAATTCAGACAAAAGTCCAGTGGTATCTGTTGCTAATTAACTTAATTTTCTAATTGAGAATTACAGAAAAATGGTGTGACATTCATGGGTTTGTAGTAGGTGGTTGGCTGTAAGGATTTTTTTTTTTCAGATTCCAGTTTGGCTTCCTTCCGTATGACAACTGCCAAAGCCATGTTGGGTCGGTGCCGTGGGCACTGCCTTGAGGCCCGAAGGTCAACCTCAATGTGGTTGGACTTTAAAGGCCAAGCAGAGCTCAATCAGGTCTTTGTCCTTTGCATAGGCCTCCTTCTGTTCAGTGGGGGCCCAGGGCACAAAGCCCCCACAGTGCCATCCAGCAACTTCATAGCAAAATAAGTTTGAGTCTTATGAGTGCAGAATGAACTGAACTTTCTCAACTCCTGTACTTTTCTTTCACGCTCATGAAACTTCCGCACTTTGACACTCAACTCTTCATCACTCTTGATGGTAGCGATGTCTGACAGGAGGCTGCCGTCCTCTTCGCAGCGAGTGCCAAGTGATGTGCAGCCGAATGGGCCCCTGAGATAAAGAGCTCCTCGTTAGTAGCAGGACAGAAGCCGGTCTTCTAATGAAAGGATCTCAGACGGCGGCAGTCCCACATTTGGTGGTTTGTATTATCAAAGCAACCAGCTGAGAGACTTTGGACTGCGGGCTGCTGGCCTAGTAGCGATTACCCGCTCAAGTGATGAGATTATATGCGGGTCAAGAGAAGTACTTTGATGGCTCACTTTGATCTTGTCCGTCTTTTGATTTCAAACTCATGTCCAACAATGAGTAACCGTCTGTGGAGCTCAGTTGGACCGAGCGCCTGCAGTTCACTTGTTTCATTATTGCTTCGCTGACTTATTTTCATCGGCAGAGATTAGTTTGTTTATGAGGATTCTCCTCATAAGTAAACTGGGGCGGCTGCTGATGCTGAAGTTCTGCTCAAGAACATAGTGACTGTTAGGGGCGGGGCCAGCTGTTGACCAGACACAGATCCCCAAAGACTTCAGAGTCCAGACACAAAATCTTCGACTCTGAATTAAATATCCCTGCTTAGCAGCATGAATGTAAGCTGATGGTGACCAAGTGTCTGCTGCTGTGTAATTATCCAAGGAGCAGGAAACACATTGAAATTCTGTATCTTCTGTGTTTCACTGTGTGTGTGTGTGTGTGTGAATTTACTGTTTTACACATAGCACTTATCCTGGCCTGATTGTCACCACAGACTCAGAATATCCCGTCTTTGAGCCACTCTTTTCTTTTTGGCAGGGCACGTTTGCATCTTGGTGCAAAAAAAGAGTGCAAATATTGACTTCCTCCTCAAAGCCACACTGCCAGGCTGGGATCAGAGGCTGACAGGCCCAGTCCTAACAAAGAGCTGGCAGGAGTGTGAGAACAGGGCAACCTGCAGGTCTGGGCTATTTACAGCCTCCTGGCTTAGGTCTGTGACACTGTAATTATATTAATACGTCAACATCTTTGTTGATAATGGCTTCTTTAAATAGCTGTCTGAGATTAGGGAGGGCTGACTGCGTCCTAAAAAAAACACAAGACATCATGCTAAAAATCTTTATTGATATTTTATTGGTGCAACATTTGCAATAAAAGTGATGAATGTTGTATCACTTGCTGTGTGTAGGTTCTATAAAAATAGTAGAAATCCTAAAAAAATAGAAGAAATAAATAGTTACGCAGAGCCACGTATGGATGGATGGATGTTATTTTCAAGGATGTTAATATATTTACAAAATGTTTGCACAGCTTGACCAGAGATCTGGACAGACTGAAGCATCAGCAAAGTGGAGAGAATGGAGAGTTTGTCCCCAAAGCTGTAATTTCACAGCTCGTGTCGGTTTGTGCTTCTCAGCGAGGTCTATGTGCGGTTCACTGCTGTTGGTGTGGACCCAACTACAATGGAGATATGGAAATAGACACCATAATGTTATGTGGCTCTGCAGCCACAGTCATGCTGAAGAGTTTTTAGTTTGTAAGTCTCTTAACTGGAGGGTTTTGTGGAGGAAATATTTCCAAATAGTTTCCCTGGATCATGTGTGCTTTAATAGACTGAAATAATAGTCCCACAACAGATGGACATTCATGCCTGGCCTGTGGTCAGTGTCTGTTATCCTATGGTTGAGCCGACAGTTTCCTCTCTGTGTTTCCAGTTTATTACAGAGCTCTCGTCAACTTCACCAACTCCCTGGTCTACAGCCCTGAGCTGGAGGACATCTTCTCTCCAGCCTTTAATGAGATCTCTGATGCCGTTGTGGACACGGTAGGTTTTTCCTCCCCTGCGGGAAAATCTCGACCAAACTGTGGTCTTCTACTGCACTTCACACTGCTTCACAGGGCTGAGAAATGTAATTTATGTTGTTCTCTGGCTGAGGTGTCTACAATGCTCTGTCTGAACATGACGCTCAGGCTCACTTTGCCTCTTGTCTCTCTACAGCTGGAGTCGGACTACCACAGGATTCCAGGTGTCCAGACAGTCAGCGTGGTCCTCATTAAGTAAGAACAAAATTCTTCAAGTTCACACTATGAGTGTCCCACTAAAGTAGAGTCACTGCAGCAGCAGTTGTTCCTTATTTGAGCTTATTTGACAATTGTGTCCTTTATAAAAGAGGACAAGGACCGACACTAAGGGTCTGTGTGTCCACTGATAAATCACCAGTGATCAATCTTCCAGTTCAACTGGAAGAACATCTATATCTCTATAAACCTCTGCAGTGCATTCAGCACAGTTCATGGACTCACTCGTCTCTTCATTTGCAGGAAGGTGATAAGAGACGATGGTGTGGACATATTTGTGGAGCTGGACGTAGGTTCGGACAACAACAGCAACCAGGAACAGATCCGCAGTGTGCTCTACAATGTGGTGAAGGAGGGAGCCATTTCTTCATACGTCACATCAGTCCAAGGATTCCAGTTCAAACAGCTGGGACAAGGTAAGACCTCCGGATCGAGGACAGAGACCGTCCCTAAACCACCTGCAGTGGGGGTCACTAGGTCAGCAGTGCACTGGTCACTGGTTGTTAACGTCTTCTTCTGATTTTTAGCGCACCCTTTGCCCCCTGCGGAGACATTAGCCGTACCAGGTTTGTACAGTGTCAACCCTGATCCCTGGGTCAGCTGTGCTGTAGAAACTGTAGGACGACCTTAGTGCCCTTTAGCACAACATTAACAAGCCCAGAAACTCCTTTGAGAATCTTACTTCTTACTACATTCGCCTACTATGAAGTACATGCAGTGGTCAAGTGGTTTGGCACATGTTTTGCATGGGAGGACCAACATACAGCAGCACTGACTCCATGGAGCTGAAGTCCATATACGTAGTTCAATGAAAAGGAACGTTGCATGGCATGAGTTTAGGCCCAAATGCTGTCGTTCACTGGAATGAAAACCACCGTCTGATTTATCTACGTTAGCACCGCACTTTACAAGGGCATGATGTCATGTATATGTACAAATATACTGTGTACGACCCACGATATGTCTGTTTATTGTGTTCTGTGGAGAATGACCTGGTTGTGTCAACAAGACCTGTACATTTTCTGTCTGTCCGTCTGTCCCTCTGTCTGTCCATCCGTCCGTCTGTCTGTCTGTCTGTCCGTCTGTCCGTCCGTCTGTCCATCTGTCTGTCCCTCTGTCTGGATCATGTTTTTATTTCAGTCAGTGATGTTATTATCACATTGAAAACATCTTCACCATCTGGTTTTCACTGTTAAGTTTAACAAGTCCACAAAGTCCGATAATATGTATTGTCTGGTGTGGGTGGTCCCATTCGTCCACTTGTCTTCTGTGTCCATTTGTCCCTTGTCACCCACCAGGTTCCCTTCACCTTGTCTTTTTAGTTTGTCTTCACTGATTCTGCACAGAAAACAAATATAAATCTTAAAGATTGTATTAACCCTCTTTGACATCTGAGAGGCCGCTGTAGTCATGTGGTCTCCTCCTCCCACCTGACGAGGCGAGGAACTCCACCTGCTGTTGTTCTCTCTTGGTTTTGTTGTACTTTTGCAGTGATGCGACATGATTGTAGTTCTTGCCGTGGTTGAGCCTTGTGTTGCATGTCTTTGACTGCCTCCACCCTCCCCCCCTCTGCATCTCTAACAGTAACCCCCAGCATTAGGGACTGCATGGTGGATGAGCACAGGTGTGGTGATGGCACGTGCATCCTGATGGAATACCTGTGTGACAACAGACCAGACTGCAGAGACATGAGTGATGAGAACAACTGTGGTGAGTGGCGTGGAGCTCCTTCTAACAGCACAGACTTCCGTCTCCGTTACGTTGGATAAAATCACAGACACTGTGATCTGTGAATTCACTAAGATTTAATCTGGGGTCTGTTGTAGAATTGCCGGCCCCTCCGGTCCGCACCACGCCTCCCACCACCACGACCACCTCCAGGAAGCCCCCTCGACCTTACAGCCCACCCGGGCCCTGCAGAGCTGACCAGGCCACATGTCAAAGTGGAGAGTGTATCCCACGAGACTACGTCTGTGACGGAGAGAAGGACTGCTCAGATGGAAGCGATGAGTACAGATGTGGTAAGTTGGCAGATGAAAATTTAAAATCCTTCCTCCGCCCTGGTGGAGATTCAGCGATGATCCCCCTTCCAGCTGTCCCCTGTTGTGGGGTCAGTCTCTACAGCAGTGACCCTGCAAAACCAACACAGAGTTATTTGACAGATTTCCTACTTCCTGCGTTCTTGGTCCAGGTGCCCTGCCCACATTGGGATCCACTATAGATTCTCCTGCTGATCTCCTCTTCCTCCTCCCCCGTGGTCCTCTATCCAGATGATAATTTCCATGAGAAGTACTTAAACTTCATGTGAAGAACATCCCAGACACACATTAAATGTGTGTTTTAAAGCTCTTTTTTTTCATTATATTGTTTTTTATCTTGGCCACATGATGATGGTTACAGCAGAGAAGATGAACAGGATAGAGGTGGAGAAAATCATGATGGAAAAAAAACAACAGATATGTGTAGATGACAAATGTCAAGACATCTGCGCTCTTAAGATTTCAAGAACAATGAACTCCATGTCCTTCATCCTGCAGGAACTCCTTCTCCGTGTGAACCCAATGAGTTTAAGTGTAAGAACGGTCGCTGCGCTCTCAAACTTTGGCGCTGTGATGGAGACAACGACTGTGAAGACAATTCAGATGAGACCGACTGTCGTAAGTGGAACATTTGCAGAAATCCCTTTCTGAACCAGTGTGATCCCAGTCTTTATCAACTCCTGCTCTGAACCTCAATTTCTCTCCCACTGCAGCCACCAAAGGCCCCAGCGACAGATGTGCTCCTGAGCAGTTTGAGTGTCTGAGCGATCGTACCTGCATCCCAGCAAGTTACCAGTGTGACGAAGAGCCCGACTGTCCGGACCGCTCAGATGAATACGGCTGCAGTGAGTCTCAGTCCAACAATGTCATTCTGTCATTTGATCTGCAAAGATTTATTGACTCACATTTGACGTCTCTTCTCAGCCGCACCTACGGTCACAAGTCCACCAGAGGAGTCTGTGGAGGCGGCCCGTGGGACAACGGTGACGTTTACCTGTCAGGCTGTTGGTGTTCCAACACCCATCATCACTTGGAGGCTTAACTGGGGCCACATCCCTGCCAGCGGCAGGTTGGTTGGAAGAGAAAACTCAACCCTTTTTCAATTGTAATCATCAGCAGTTTGTTGAAGAGCTTATTCATCGGAACAGCTTTTCATGTCAGCACACGACGGCTGCAGGCGCTCTGAGAGTTGGTTTTTGTCTTTTCACTGCCAATGATTTAATCATCATCTGTTTGAGAACCAAATAATTGGTCTTAATAATTCCCTTTTTTTCTTTACATTTAATTTTGTGTCTTTACTTAAAAATGCCCCACTCCAATGTCCTCAGTAGCTTTGGCATGTCCATCACTGTCAGGGGTTTTAGAGAGAACAAACATTTCTCCCTTGAAAGTAGTGAGCAGAGAGTCCTGAGTGTGTGTCCAATCCCAGAGAAGACACATGTTTGGTGTCAGGGTCGGCCTGATGCTGTGAGTAGAAAAACATGGATCAATAAACTTCAATTTATGATTATATCAATGTAAGAGAAGAGAGTTATAGTCACACATGTTTGGAGTCTGAGCACCAAGATTTTTGTGGTTCACTTCTTCACTGCCCGTTCCTGATTCAGATACTTCTTCTGGGTGTGTCCTGAAGTGTGTATTAGATTCCGCACTCACGGTTTTCAGCATCCGCTGTTTTTCCCTGTGTTCCCAGGGTCAGTATGGTCAGTGAGAACGGCCGCGGCACACTAACCATCCGCGATGTGAAAGAAGCAGATCAGGGCGCGTACACCTGTGAAGCCATCAATGCCAAAGGCCTGGTGTTTGGTATCCCTGATGGAGTTCTCACCCTGACGACTAACACCAACCCTGGTACTGTCTCCACCTTTCAGAAAGAGAACAAAGACCATTTAATCAAAATATATGGAATAGATGAAAAGAGAAATGCATGTGTCTTCAGGTGATTGTCCCGACGGTCAGTTTAGCGTGGACGGACGCTGCATGTCCTGCTTCTGTGCTGGGGTGTCCAAGAACTGCAAGAGCACCGGCCGCTACCGCAACAGAATCACCCTGCGTTTCACTGAGGAGGAGGACAATAAAGGTAAGACAAATATGACTCCTTCAAACTGATGGAGTTCAGCTGCTTCACTGACACGTTTACTCTGGGTCACACACCGGCCATGTGAGTCAGTCAGTGTCTTATCTCTGCTTCCAGGAGTAAATGTAACTTATCCATCCAGACCGGGCACTCCTCCTCTCTCCTCCACTCAGCTCCTCATCAACCCAGAAATGGAAGAGTTTCAACTTGTGGACCTGTCTCGCCGTTTCCTCAACATCGACTCATTTTGGGTTTTGCCCCGACAGTTTTTGGGTGACAAGGTAATCAGTTCAGTCCTTCTGGCATTTCCTAAAAATACACAAAGCTGCTCGTAAATGAAGGGACTGAGAAGAGTCTTTGGTTCCTTCATAGGTGGACTCATATGGGGGTTCTCTGAAGTACAAGGTGAGGTACACACTCACCCGGGGTCTTTCTGAGCTGGTGGAGAAGCCAGACGTGGTACTGGTTGGAAACGGGCGCATACTTGTGTCCCGCAGAGGGAGCTCCACCTCCCCTCAAGTGGTCAACCAGAAAGAGATCAAATTCACAGAGGTGGGTTGTTTCTTTTCATGTCTTAAGATCTGATCTTCATATTCTCTGAATCGTGACCGAAGCTCATGATCGGCTGTTGTTGTAGGATTTCTGGCAGTTCTCCAATGGTGGCAGCGTCACTAGAGAAGACCTGTTGATGACTCTGTCCTCCTTGGAGAGCATCCGCATCCGAACCATCTACGATGACCACATGGTCAGTGTGGCACTCAGCGACATCATCATGGATACCACGTCAGTGGAGTTCACCACTCAGGGTCACGCTAAGGAAGTTGAAGAGTGCAGGTAAGAAAAGGCCCTAGGAGTTTTTGCTGAGCGCCCCCTGTAGGCCATACAGAGTGTAGAGGTGTTTCTGTACTGAGCAGAAGACATTCATGAAGTTTGTGTACGTTAGCAAAGCTTTACGTTCAAAGTTTTATGTTCACTGTATGTAAAGACTCCTAATGTAAGATGGCCCGTCTATCTTCTCAGATGTCCTCCTGGATACTCAGGCCTGTCCTGTCAGATGTGCTCTGCTGGTTTCGAACGCACGCCCGGCCAATTCCTGGGCACGTGTGCTGGATGTAACTGTAATGGACACGCCAGCGCCTGTGACCCAGTCAACGGACACTGTCTGGTAATTCTGTTAAATATTTCCCCCTTCTTAATATTTCTTCTTTCTTTTTAATATTTTCTTCTTTCTACAGAGCTGCCAGCACAACACAGAGGGCCCACAGTGTGACAAGTGCCGTCCTGGATACTTTGGTGATCCCAGTCGAGGTCGTCCAGATGACTGCAAGCCCTGCCCCTGTCCATATTATGAAACTTCACGCCGGTAAAACACAGGAATAACAATCAGCCAGAAGTGATGATTAAAATAGAGAAACGGCCGCCACTGATTTTCATCCCACGTTGGTGTCCCTCTCCAGGTTTTCCGACACCTGCTTCCTGGACGTTGACCAGCAGCCAACGTGTGACGCCTGCAGACCTGGTTACACAGGCAGACGCTGTGAAAAGTAAGAAAAACTCATAATTCATAAAATCACTATATTTTGAAGCCTGTCAAAGAATGTTGTGATTGTAAACAGCTGAATGTGTAAGTGATACTTATCTCTGTCACTCATATTTCATAATCTCATTTATATTTGTCAGATGTGCTCCTGGTTACCATGGTAACCCCCTTCTGCCAAGTGGAAAATGTGTTCCCAACCGTAAGTGTGCCTAAAGAACAACGCACTGATGGAGTTTTACTGCTCTGACTCGTACATGAGCTGCACCTGGATGTATTTTACCTGTCGTACCACTCAATGACTGTAAGCTCGATCATAAAGTGGCTTTTAACCCTGTTTAATGATTTCCAGAGGGCTGTAGTCATGCTTCAGGTATTCACCCTGGCTGTAACACCCGCCCTCCTCCCCTCACTGACATCTTCTCTCCCCCCTGCAGAAAGCTCTACCTGTGATAAGAGAGGAACCACCAGCTCCAGCAGCAGCCCCTGCAGCTGCAAGGTAGAAATGCATGTGTGACAAACTGTGAAGTCAGACACTTGCATTCTGCTGTTTTCAGCAACTGTTAAATCTGCAGATCATTTGTGGTCCACGGACCCATATTTTATTCAGGAACTTCTCCTGACAGACAGACAGACAGATGGATTGCACATGTGCATGTGTCTGCGTGTGTTACAGAACAACGTGGCGGGCGCTCTGTGTGACGAGTGTAAACCCGGGTTCTTCCACCTATCAGAGGCCAACCCTGAGGGTTGTCTCCGCTGCTTCTGCATGGGCGTCACCAAACAGTGTTCCAGCTCTACTTGGAAAAGGGATCAGGTAGTTTGTCAAAACGTGAATGGCAGCGTGAGTGGTAAATATTATCAGACGTTAAAGTTTGACTGACTTATTGTGCAGTTCACTATCAGCAAATTCCTTGAAAGGCCAAAAGTTGAGTGGAGTAAAGTGGCAGTTACAGTTGATGAAGTGTGAGAGCAGCACTGGCAGCGTCTCATCAGAGCAAACGCTTTGTCTCTCAGGTGCAGGGAGGGGTGAACGGGCAGCTTTTCTCCCTCTCCAACAGCGGAAACACAAGAACAATCTCTGATGGCATCTCTCAGAGGGGTTCCTCTGAAGTTGTCTACCGCTCCTTCTCCAGCATTCCCAATGAAATCTACTACTGGGTCCTGCCTGAGAACTTCAGGGGAGATAAGGTGAGAGGAATAACCAAAAAGAGTCCGGGTTTTAAGTCTGATTTCTCTGTTTTTCCTTTCCCACTAAGTCGAGCCCCAACATGTCGGGTGAAAAGCTCCTCTTACCCACAGAGCACACTTCCTGTGAACCTTTTCAATTCACAGCCAAACCCAACGTGGGCTTATGAGATTTCCATCCATGCTGTTTATAGCAGTGTGAAGTTTTCTTTTCTTTCTTCTCTGGTTCCTAACAGGTGACAGCTTACGGAGGAGAACTTCGCTACACTGTACGATACTCACCCTCTCCCCGGTCACTGGTGATTGATGGTCAGCCAGATGTGGTCATTCAGGGCAATGGTATCTCCCTGGAGCATTACAACAGGATCAAGCCTCTGCCACGAGTCCCTCAAACCATCACCGTCGTATTTAGAGAGGTAGAATTCGTCACACCTCAAATGTGAGCCTACCAGTCCGTCCTAACAACACCTTAGAACTTAGCATTTCTCTCTGGCTTACAGTCAGCATGGCGTCGAGCCGATGGGCAGCCATGTACTCGTGAGCACCTCCTGATGGCATTGGCTGACGTTTCTGCCTTCACGATCAGAGCCACCTACGCAGACAATATGGATGAGAGCAGGTGAAGTTGATAGTTTTTCTGTTCCACATGGATCAACACATTCTTCTTCAAAGTGTTTAAATTAAATAATGCGTTGATTATTTTTGATAGTATCTCAGACATCAGGATGGACGTCGCTCTTCCTCAAACGACCGGAAATGAACGGGCTCTTGAAGTTGAAGAGTGTGCCTGTCCCCAGGGATATAAGGGACCTTCCTGCCAGGTATGGAAGAAGCTACAGATCTTAGGTCTTTACTTCATGACTACTGATGAGCTGGTGGAGCCAGATTCTAAGGGTAGTCATGGACTAAAGGCCCTTGTCTTGGTAACTAAGTTATATTATAGAGGAAAAAAAGAAAGTGAAATCAGTGAAAAGTCCTGAAGTTTGACGTGAAGTAAGTGAAGTGAAGTCACTGTTGTCCTTTGGTTACGTTGAACTTTAAGTTGAGAAAAAAAGGAAAGTAATTACAGTGAATGCAGTTCTGTCTCGGCTTGTTTGACTTTTTTTCTTACCTTTTTATTTATGGTTTTTCATAATTACATCCTGCCTCACTTTTCTTCACCGCTTGTTGTTCTTTGTACACACACGTTTCTGACCCCAGGTGTTTTCTGTGTGTTGTTGCAGGAGTGTGATGAAGGATACACCCGCACCAGCTCCGGCCTCTACCTCGGCACCTGTGAGAGATGTGACTGCAACGGTCATGCCAGTGGCTGCGACCCAGAGTCTGGCAGATGTTTGGTAAGTTCTGTGGTCTTCTCTATGGCCCTTGAACATGACCCTGCAGTGGAATGTTCTAATGGTTTCTTGGACTCGGTTTGAACTTGTTCAGTCATTGAAGAAAGTATAATCATGTGGAATGGATCTTAAATCTTCTGCTGATCTGTGCGTCCCATTTCAAAGCAATGTCTTCATAACACGGAGGGACCGAGGTGTGAAAGCTGTAAGCTTGGATATTATGGAAACGCTGCATCAGGTGGTGCACAGGCCTGCCAGCCCTGCCCCTGTCCAGGAACTACGTCCAGCAACCAGTGAGTTCCTGTTTGACACGGTTTTTACTGCAGCTCCTTAACGAACACAACAAAAATACCATCCAACGTCTTTGATATTAAAAAAAAGTTACTCTTCTGTTGTAACAGGTTTTCCCCAACCTGTTATCTGGCCTCTGATGGTCAGCCAACCTGTGACAGTTGTCCTCAAGGATACACAGGCCGCCGCTGTGAAAGGTACGTTGCTGCTCCTTTTCTTTCATTTCTTTCTCTCTCTCTCTTTTTCTTCTGCTTTTTACTTTTCACCCTGTCCTCCCCTGTAAGGTTGAGTAGAAACTGCTCATTGTTTGTGGGGGGGGGGTCACAGCAGGGCTGGCACGGGGGGCTGGCACCAGCAACGTCTCTGTCAGAGGAAAGTGATCTCAGCATGTCTGTAGTTGTGCATTTGTCCTGTTTTTCCGAGGCAGTTTTGTGTCAGAGATTGAATGAATCTGGAGGTTGAAGGTTGAACTTTGTCCAGTCTGATGGGATGTTGTTGAGCAGAACTAGATACGGTTTCTTTATTGTTGATTCAGTTTGTGATTTTATTCTCTTGGTTGTGGAATACAAGTGAAGCAGATGACATGAGATGACATTTGTCTTTGGGACTCTTGCCTTTGACTTCTTGCTTTCAACTGTCTTTTGCTTTACTCCAACTGTATCTGTATGGAGATCGCTTCCTGCTTCTGCTTTGCTGCTAGTGCATCATTAGGGTGTTGGCTCATGTGAATCCTGCCTACGTACAGACGGAGTGTATTTTCTCTTAATCTTCACGACATAAATGTAGATGTGGCATTTATGAGGATTCCTGTCTGCCTAAAGAATCTTTGTCGCTCCCTGGGCAAAGATGACAAGGTGTCTTGGGGTTAGCAGCACATTGTGAATAGTCTTATATTCAAAGGTTTTTTTTTTTTCTGCATCATACCTGATTATTTTATTTTGACATTAAGAGAAGAGAAGCCTGCTGCAGACAGTTGTGGAAACCCATTCCTGGACAAGCACATTGACGGCTTCCTTCCCGGTGGATGTGGCGCTGAGGCAGTGTTCAATTTCAGTTGGGAGAAAGAGATCTTACCATATGGCAGTGGAGATGATGATGAAGATGACGCTGATGACTTTGACTTCATGCCACCTGTTACAACAGCCCAAGCAACAGTCATCCCAACCAGGTCCTTACTGTCCACTGTAACTATAGAGACGTCCAAATCCAGTGTTCCTAATCCACCAACGTCCAGGCTTCCATCACGGTTCACCCCCAGTGCAGAGAACAGGCACCTGAGCTTTCATCACTTGCTTCGCTTTCACTTGAACGGCTTTAACCAGCGCCTCAGCATGCTCGAAAGCAACACGCTTGATATGAAGGATAGCATTCGTAAAATGCAGGACCAGCAAGCTCACCTGAGCTCTCAGCTGATGGAGCTCATCTCCATGCATTCAGCCCCAGAGAAGAACGAGAAGGTCAACCAGCTGGAGAGGGGATACACAGATATGGAGTCTCGCCTGAGTAGACTGGAGGGGAGGCTAGAAATCTTAATTGACGGTTTCACTGCTCTGGCCCAGGAGATGAACAAGATGAAACGTACAAGACATGTTTCCCATTCAGCCAAAGAGAGGAGGTTTCTACCTCTACTCCCCACAGTCTTACCTCCTCCAATGTACTCCATACCTAAGCCCTCCACCCAACTGAAATCTACAGAAACACCACACACTGTCAAAGCAACCACGTCCAAAAGCCTAGGTCGCCCCATCCTAACCTTCAAGTCTAGTCCAGTGTCTTCCTCAGGGAGGGTTAGAAAAGTCAAAACAGTAGCCACAACGAAGTCAAAGAAAATCACATCAAATTTCAAATCAGCCCCTAGGTCACCTAAAAGGGAAGCCTCAACAAGCGCTCCAAAAACCTTTACAACCACTTTGAGTAAACCAAGGGCGGTGGCTAATATGACACCTAAAAATAGCCTACAGTCTGTTTCACCGCCAAAGTCCAAAAAATCAAAGCAGGTCAAAGGCGAGCCAAAAATCACTAAATTTCAAGTGGAGCCTCCAGCTCACAAATCAAACCCAGCCAGGGGTCTGCAGCTGCACAAACAATCGGACCAGGCCCCCGAAAAAGGTCCAGGTCTTCCTGTGAAGACCAAGACACATAAGAAGGCATTGGGATCAGATTTAAGTCAGGGCAGTGGGAATCCAACACATGTTGAATCAAAAAGTTTCCCCAAACTACACAAGACGAATTCACAGCAAAATGAGAAAAAACTAGGAAGCAACTCAGCACGGACGAGTGGCAAAACCCCGACCACAAGCGTAAAAGCTACTAAGAACACAAAGTTTTCTGCTGCCACGAAACCATTAAAAACAACCGTAAAAAGCACAACACCGTCCAAAACCAAGGTTAGAATCCCAAAGAAAAAGTCCACAACAACAACAACAACAACAACAACATCTCCCACCAAAAACAAAGCATCTGCTGCCAAAAAGCTGTTGATAACAACAAAAGCAAAACCAACACCTTCTCCCGCCAAAAACAAGGCTTTTACTCCAAAGAGAAGGGTTAGCACACCAACTACCACAGCAAAACAAACATCTGCATCTAAAACCAAGGCTACGTCTACGGCAAAGAAAATGTACACGACAACATCACCAACGACGACAACCAGCGTCAAACCTACATCAACTCTCTCTAAAACCAAGGGTTCCACTGCAGAGAAAGTGACTAAAAAAACATTCCAGAAAAAGAAGAGCAGCTCCCGTTCTGGAGTGTTGGACCTACTCAGGCTCCTCAAGGGTGATCAGAATTCTGGAAAACACAAAAAAAGTCAGGATGGTTCTCTTCACGTTGTCCTGGGAAGGCTGGCCATCCCGATCAAAATCATTCCTGACTAGAGGACACGGTGTATGCTCTGATCTTTATATTTATGTGTTCCCGATGGAAACTCCACTATGAAGGGACAAGTATGGAGACCTTAAGGGTCTTCTTACAATGAGTCTGTGTCGTAGAGCTGGCTGTTGATGGGCTTGGTTGTCATTGTATGATTATTGTTGATGTTGCTATTTCACTCTTTGCACAATGAGCGGCGTGAAGATTTGACTTGGCTGTAGTACCTCATGTATAAACACCTGTCTGTGTTGTTTGTTTGAAGCTACGCTACCTCAACTTTGTTAAACTGATTTAAATGGTGTCTCCACATTTGTATGTGTTCTGCTCTGAGATGGACTTCAGTCAGACTGATCTGGATTGGTCCATCTGACCGCTTGTAATGTTGCCCATTTATTATCATTCTGTCCAATCCACTCTACAGGATGTGAGTCCTGTGTCATGTCAGTGATGACATAGAACCTTATCCTGTACTAGAACCCCAGCCCTTTATCTCCATGCTTACATACTGGTTTACGGACTATGTCACAAGTGCATAAATGGAAATATGTCCTCAGTGTCCTTCAATGTTCTTCAGCACTAATGGCTCAATGCTACTTTTTGATGTACAATTACAAAAATGGAACCCAGAGTTTCTGCCGATACTGATTTTAATCCAATACCGTTTTTTTCTGTTGAAGCCATTTTGACCATCTGGTCAGGTTGGCTAGTTGGTCTTTTACTGATATTAGTTCCCAGGAGTTTGACCACTGGTCAATACCAGGTCAATACCAATCTTTGGTATCAGAGCCGACTGTCCCTATTTGTCAAGGCTAACATGTATCAGTGCATTACATTCTCTACCAAACTCCTCAGGCATAATAACAAAACAAAATAAACACTAGTATTTTGCTGGAAATTGATTTTTTTTTTTGTCATACATTGTTGTGTAAATAAACGCTTTATGTTCTTTGCTGGTTATAAACATGGTTATTACATTACATTGTTCCAAGGTCTGTTCTTAATTCTGTTGGACCATTATATTGGTCTGACATCTGGGAGATTGACATAGTGACTGAGGCAGGAGGAACTTTCATAATATATCATATCATAGTGTTCAAGGCAAGAATTCCTCTATGTTGGCAGTTGACCCGTGGACCTGGACAGGTGAGTAAGACTCACAGCAGCTGTACATGGATGTTCATGAAGCCTTTGCTCTGGTGACAGGGGAGTGTTTGCTTGGGTTGAAGGATTGACTGTCCTCTGCTGCAGCTGGAGCTGGTCCTGATCTTGTGCTCTTTCAATCATCTGCGCTCTCTTTCCCAAAGTTCTGGAACATGTTTTATTTTTCTCCTGTAAGTGTCATTTTTTTCAAAGACTGGTGATATTTTCTCACTCCCATTTCCTCTGTTGACGTAAAGGAGAAATGGATTCAACGTCAGGGTTGAATGTTGAATTCTTCTGCTTCATCCATCTCTGCTGGAAGCAAAGCTTCTACTTTTCTCCTGGAAGATCTTATTGTTGACAATCAAAGTTGTAGTAGTTGAGGTCATGTAAGTTGAATGGTTTTGGCCTATTTTTAATTGGGGGGTGGTACCACTGCAGTGTTGTGTCTTTGTAGCTGAGTCACTCCTCGTTTATGTGCATTGGTGTTTGCTTTGTGTTTATGAAAATAAATAACCTGATGCATCAACTCTTCCCTGTTTTGTTGCCTACAACATTGATGTTCACTCTCTCACACAGACACTACTGTGTTTATTTCAGATGTGCTGCAGGATACACTGGGAACCCACAGCTGGGACAAAGATGCACTGTTGGAAATGAAGTCAATGGTTCGTTGGTATCACACTTACACTGTGGACTCAAATATATCATCCAAAAGTTTATCAAAGTGATCTAATCTAATAGCTTTCACAGTCATTTTCATTGAAATCCTCCTAAAGGACTTTTTTGTTGTAGTTGAGGACATACTAAAGTATTGTCTCCACTTCTCTGACTCAGGGAACTGTTATCACTGTGACCCCAGAGGCCGAGAACACTGCAGTGGTCTGGAGTGTCGCTGCAAGGTGATGAATTTTTTTATAATGAACTCTGACCCCAGTGTTGAATACCAAAGTCTGGTTGCCCTAAAACTGACATGGATTTACAGATGAATGTAGAACGTCCATTTTGCTCCAGCTGCAAGTCGGGAACCTTCTATCTGAGCCAGGAAAACAAAGATGGCTGCCTGTCCTGTTTCTGCATGGGCGTGACGCAGCAGTGCTCCAGCTCCACCCACTACAGAGACCTGGTAGGAGCAGAAAGTCACTTAATGATAAAGGACCGTTGCCATGTCCTAGACTTCAAGGACTCATTCCAACCACACTGTAACCAGCTAATTGCAAGTTTGCTCTGGATTAAGCAGCAGAGCAGTAGCCTGTGACACAGTCAAGAAGTTCTAAATCTGAACTGAGGTTCCATATGAGAAGAGTCAGTCAACAAACTGATCTCAGTGAGTCTTAGTAAAAAGAGGTTTTAGAAAAAATGTTTCTTCTTTTTATTCTAAAAATGGGATTATTGGTGAATGAATGAATAAGTGAATGAATGCGTTATTTTCTTAGAAATAAAAGTTGAAGTTGAAGACACGTCTGTGTTTTTGCAGGTGTCGTCGTCTTTTACTCCAGGGAACTTTAAAGGATTCGCTCTGGTGAACCGTCAACGCTCCAACCGCGTCACCACTGGTTTCACCGTGGAGGTTTCTACTGAAGGCACTCAGTTGTCCTACAGCAACTTTGACTACCTGGGACAGGAACCTCAGTACTGGCAACTACCAGGAACCTACCAGGGAGACAAGGTCAGTTTCTCAGAGAACAACAGACAAGGACGTCAGGGGAAGGAACCAAACCACTGCCTCCCATTAGTGCTGCATTCAGGGTCTTTGCTGCACAAATCAGAAACCTGTAGACCTTCCTTCCTCTGTGGACTCTCCTCTTCAAATTCACTCTTTACTTCCTCAGTGGATTTCTTTATGTATCTGTGCATAAAACCCACATTTCTGCTTTTCTGTTCTCCTTTTGACACCTCGTAGAAAGGTTCTTACTCTGCTCGAATCAAAAGGGCTGAACAGGTATGGTCCCATGGTTCTGGACTGGACTGGACTGGACTGGACTGGACTGGTGTGGTGTGACATGTCTGGCATGTGATTATACAGTTGAACAGACTTGATGTGGAAGTTCAGATAGTGAGTGCATATAAATAATCAAGAGCTACTACTACTTTGTTCAACGATTGTTGATCATTCCTCAGATTGTAAAAAAAGCCTTAAAAATACATAGATAGATGGATATACTATATATACTGTATATATGCTGTATATATATATATATATGTGTGTATATACAGTATATCCATCTATCTATGTGTGTCCAATGTTTAGTAAAAGCACTTTTATTTCTGTCCCCACGCGATTGTTGTGAAGTTAAATGCCCGTGTAGAGAAATTAAATTTCCTGCCCTGTTGCCATCTGATCATTTTATGGCCTGAGTTTCACAGTTGGCTTTTCTTTGCAGTTTGAACGTTGGTTTTTCTCTCTGTGCTAATTGTGAATCCTGAACAAACTGTTATCATGAGAGCAGAGGAAATGGTTGATGATTAATGGTCTGTGGAGGAGCTTCTTAGAACTCTGACAACACACACCTCCATGATAAGTGAAGTGATCAAAGAGCTTTCTTCTTCCACATCAATGGAGGAGATGGTTCTCGCCCCAAGGATCAGAGAGGGAGGATGTTTAGAACTCTGTGGCCTCAGAACATCAGGTTCAGCTGTCCTACAACTTTTGGACTTTGGGCTGCATACTCAAGTGGTCAGCATGGATGTGCGTGTTATAATCCAGTCCTAACAGAGTGGCGCAGCTGTGACTAATCTGTGCATGAAGGGTGGAGGTGGAGGTGGAGGTGGAGGTAATGATTCAACAACCATTAACCCAGACAGAGAAACATGAGAAGCAGCATGTTTGTGTTGTAGCAGTGAATGGAAGTGTAACTCTGACCGTGGCTACTGTGGTACAGTAACATCCGCCTCCTTCCAGGGTGGTGTCAAGCAGTTGGATGATGAGGTCTGGGCTCTTCTCTCTAACATCTCAAATGGACGAGCTGCCCCCCCTCAATTCTTCCCTCCATCTTTTTCTAAATCTTCCTCTGCTTCTTCACTCTCCTCCTATTCTTCCTCCTCCTCCTCTTCCTCCTCCTCCTCCTCCTCCTCCTCTTCTCGATTCTCTCCTCCGTCCTCCTTCTTCTCGTCTTCCTCCTCATCCTCACGGGGGTCCTTGCGAAGCCCTCCCTCTGGTGTTTCTTCTCCTGTTAGACCAACCAGACCCCAGCCCTACTTCCCCGGCTACGCCCCTCATTTGCAGGTACGCTGTGACAAGCAGATTGTGGAAACAGTGCAAACATTTGGACCTTCATTGGTGTTGGTGGTGTTGACTTGTGCTGTGTTTCTCCTCGGGCTCTGGATCTGCCTTGGATCAAAGACTCAAAACCAAATAAGAACGGTTTCTCCTAGCTCTTCAACGGGCAGCTCCAAGGTAGACCACGGCATGACGCAGTGACTGGAAGTGTTGGAAAGTTAGAGTTAGAGTTAGTCAGAGTTTGGCTTTAGCTCCAAGTTTAGTGTTTGTGTAACTAGGGAAACTCTTAGTTTCAGGGTTAGGTTTAAGGTTACCACTAGTCTACACTGTATTAGTTAAGGGGGGGGTTGAGATACTGTGGTGTTTCTCTGGGTTGAGGTTAGGACTGAATATTCTGTCAAAGTAATTCAGGTAGATTTTACTTTTCTGAAATGATTTCTCTTTTTAGCCACTGACCTACTGTGTGGTTTCTCCTAAACAAACTCCTTTTCCTCCTTCGTGGCTGTAACTGACCACTGACCAAGGAAACACTTAGAGTTGACCATCATTACCCTGTTGTCGGCCTCAAAACGGTCATTTTCATCCTATTGACAGGAGCCTGGCTTTTCATTTGAGAGACAAAAGCCCTGTTATCAACCCATCACTTGTACTTAGAACTTGTACAGTCATTCTGCTCTCTGAGAGTCTTATCTGTTTCCACCCTTGGTCAGGCTTTTTTTCCACTTTCACTGCTTCTCTGCTTGACTTCATTTCATTCTCCTCCATCTCACTGTCAGCCTCTGTCTCTCCTCCTTCTCAGTACGCTCTGGTCTACAAGGATTTCACTTTGCACAAGGATGATCTGCTCTACTGGCAGCTCCCAGCACAGTTCACTGGTGATAAGGTAACAGTTGTAACACTTGTGCGGTCACTCACTCTGTCCATCGACCGCCATTATCATCATTATTACATTAAATGATATATGTTTTAAATGAGTCCTTTTCCAATAGTTGTTCTAATAATAATTGTATCATCATTGTTGACCTGATGGTTAATAATAACCAAACAAACAACTTGGCATCAACCTGAAGTCACTGGGATCACTTCAGTTTTCACTGCCGTTGTTTGTGTTTCCCGGTGGGAACGTCGGTTCTGTTTGACCTGGCAGCAGATCTGAAGTTCTCCCCTCTCTGTGTTCAAGGTGGGCTCCTACGGTGGTAAACTCAAATACACCATCTCCTACGTGGCCGGGTCCAGAGGAACACTGCTGGAAGATGCTGACGTTCAGATCATTGTGAGTCACACGCTCTGACTGATGAACGTCTGTCTGAGATGGTACGGTGTGTTTTTCTCACGGCTGCTGTTTGTTCCTCTCAGGGAAACGACATCACTCTGGTCACACGTCAGCTGTGGCAGAGAAGACACCAGGGCAGCAGAGAAACTCAGAAGTTTGAGATTGTTTTCAGAGAGGTGAGACGCTCTCAACAACTGAGCCACAACCACCGTGAAAAAATTCCGATTGTCATTAATCATTTTGTTTCTGATCCTTAGGAAAACTGGAAGCGTCCTGATGGCATGCCTGCGACCCGTGAACATCTGATGATGGTCCTAGCCGACCTGGACGACATTCTTATCCGAGCCTCGTACTCCTCTGAGATGAGATCTTCCAGCATCTCTGATGTCAGCATGGACGTTGCTGTGCCAAACTACAGTGGTTTGGCACAGGCCCTGGAGGTGGAGCAGTGTCGCTGTCCCCCTGGTTACCAGGGTCTCTCCTGTGAGGTAACCATTCAACCCACATTTAACAGGGACGTAAACCTTCCCACTGTCACTCGTCCATGTCTTCTCTTCCTGCAGGACTGTGCTCCTGGTTACACTCGTACCGGTGGAGGTTTATACCTGGGTCACTGTGAGCTCTGTGATTGTAACGGACACTCTGACTCCTGCCACCCAGAGACGGGCATCTGCACGGTATGAAAATCCAGATCACTGAAGTCCACCATGGTCCATCCTACTCTAAGCTAAGCTCTTGTGGGCCACATAAAGTGATCACTTGCCTGCCTTTGGTCCACGGGCCTTGAGTTTAACATACCTGTGCTTTTCTTCACACAGAGCTGCCAGCACAACACCCAGGGTGAGCTCTGTGAGCAGTGTGCCCCTGGTTTCTTTGGCGATCCAACCGTTGGCACCCCGGAGGACTGCCAGCCATGTGCCTGTCCTCACACCGACCCAGACAACCAGTGAGTCCTGGCTCTGATCACAAGGTTCTCACATTCCACCACTGTTTGTAGCTGAGGCCAGACTGTGGTCAGAACATCTGACCTGTGTGGATTGAAGGAGGCTCCTCCCACCTCCCTGACCTATTGACCATAGTGGGTTCAATCTGGCCCTCTAGAGGAATGTTTGTGTTTGTGTTTTGTCAAATAATATTTCCTCCAATAGGAAGATTTTACTTGTACCTACTGTATGTGCAAAGGAAACCAGAGGTGAATGAACCAGTTTGTATTGTGTTGTTATTCTAGTCCTGATCTTCACAGTGAATCAGGGCAGGTGGATCCAAAACAATGCTCTTACATCTGAGTTCCATGATTCCATGGCTTCATTTCAATGTTTCATTAAAAAAAAACAAAACCCTTCAGTCCCATCACTGTCTGTGCAGAAGCAAAACTTTTTAGGTCAGTGACTGGTCAGTAAACTGAGGCTGGTCCACTTTAGGTCTTAGTGAGGTGTCACTTATTCTCCCTCTCTCCTCAGGTTCTCCCCCACCTGTGAGAGCCTGGGGAATGGAGGTTACCAGTGCACCGCCTGTCAGCCGGGCTACACCGGGCAGTACTGTGAGCGGTAGGAGGAAAAACAAAGACCAACTCTTCATGTGGATCACGATGTTTTGTTCTTAATGAGGTTTGATTATTTGATCATTTGCACGTCTGTCACTTCAGCTGCGCTCCTGGATATGTTGGCAACCCACAGGCAAGAGAGAAGTGTCGTCCATATGATGGTGTGTTGAACTTCCACCATCTCCACATCTTCATTCTTACATGTTTAGTAAATCAGACACAGTGACCATCAATAACACAAACTATTACTGAAAGAAAGAAAATTAAAGTCATTTGCTTGATGCAATTTTTATAAATTAGAAAAGCATCCAATTCATATATTTATAGAAAATGCAACATTTTGTGAGTCACATCATGTGATGTGTGTGTGTGATGTGTGTGTTGTGTGTGTGTTGTGTGTGTTGACTGACTCATCCGTGTGTTTATGTCTGTACAGAAACACAAAGATTGTTTTTCCTCTTTGCAGCTGCAGCTTCACTTGTGGTGAAAATCTACCCAGAGAGGGTGCTGTCCTCCCAGGGTGGTTCTGTCACTCTGAGGTGTCAGGTGTCCGGTTCTGCACCGCACTATTTCTACTGGTCCAGACAGGATGGCCGGCCCATATCTAGCAATACGTTAAGACGCAGACAAGGTAGGAAGAACCTGAGCCTGACTAATAAAAGTCCAGATATCATCTAGTCATCTACTGTGTCTTCACTGAGGAGGTCCTGTCTGTCTGTCTGTCTGTCTGTCTGTCTGTCTGTCTGTGTGTGTGTGCAGGAGCTGAGCTGTTCTTCCCCAGTGTTCAGCCCACTGACGCTGGTGTCTACATCTGCACCTGCCGTGACCAACACAGCACCAACCGCAGCCACGCTGAGATTGTTGTAACAAGTGTGTTTGACCTTCTGAGTTGAAAACACCAACATCTTCACCAACATTGAAAAATTAAATTAATATTTTCTTCTTTAAAAAAAAACAACAGCTGTAAATTCACTGCCTTGGTTTCACCAGGTTCTCCATCCAAGGCCATTGAGGTGACTGTTGAGGAGCCCAAGGCCCAGACCGTCAGAGTGGGATCTACAGTCAGTTTCATCTGTACTGCCAAGAGCAAGGTAGTCCTGTCACCGACTCAGTACTGTCACCGACTCAGTACAGTCATCGACTCAGTACTGTCACTGACTCAGTACTTTCACCGACTCAGTACTGTCACCGACTCAGTACTGCCTCTGACTCAGTACTGTCACCGACTCAGTCACCGACTCAGTCACTGACTCAGTACTGTCCCTGACTCAGTACAGTCATTGACTCAGTACTGTCACTGACTCAGTACTGTCACCGACTCAGTACTTTCACCGACTCAGTACTGTCACCGACTCAGTACTGTCACCGACTCAGTACTGTCACCGACTCAGTCACCGACTCAGTCACTGACTCAGTACTGTCCCTGACTCAGTACAGTCGCTGACTCAGTACAGTCATTGACTCAGTACTTTCACCGACTCAGTACTGTCACCGACTCAGTACTGTCACCGACTCAGTACTGTCACCGACTCAGTCACCGACTCAGTCACTGACTCAGTACTGTCACTGACTCAGTACAGTCACCGACTCAGTCACTGACTCAGTACTGTCACCGACTCAGTACTTTCACCGACTCAGTACTGTCTCTGACTCAGTACAGTCAGTGACTGAGTGGGTTCTATCTCCAGTAACATTCCTCCATGTGTGTGTGTTTTGCCTCAGTCTCCTGCCTACACACTGGTCTGGACCCGGATCGGCAACGGGAAACTTCCCAACCGGGCCATGGACTTCAATGGAATCCTGACAATTCAGAACGTCCAGCCCGAGGACGCCGGCGTCTATGTTTGCACAGGCTCCAACATGTTTGCTATGGACGAGGGCAGCGCAAACCTCTACGTGCCAGGTTCGTGATCCTCGGCACCGCATTCCATGGCCTCTCATTCCCTGTTCCCAGATCAGCTCTGGCTCCTGTAGTTCATCTGCCCCGCCCCCATCCCCTCGACCCTCCCCCCCTCCACTGCTTGAAATGGCGCATGCTTTGACTGCATTTACTATGGTTCTGTGCAAACACTTGGCTCTGCCTGCAGCTCTAACTCTCTTCGCTTCTGCCTTTTTGCTTTCAATGTATCAGCATCACATGAACTTATGTCCAAAATACTGAGTGATCACTTCATGAAAAGAGACAAAGAAACATCAGTCTGCCTGGAGACAACATACACTACAGTTCGCTGTAGTTATGATTATTATTATTATTATTATACTGAAATATTTCCAATCGTTTCATGGCAAAAAAACAGGGCATGAACTCAGTCTGGTTCATTTTTAGTTCATTAGTTTAGTTAAAGGAGACTTGGTTAAGTTAGTTTGACCCTTTTCATTTCTCCAAAGTCTCAAACGTCTCTGTCTCCTATTCAGCTTGACTGCAAAACAGCAGAACCTCAGAGGACTCAGCAGTCCTTCCCTGAGGAACTTAAAGAAGACTCCAGAACCACAGTCTGGTTAATACCACACTGTTGTCAGAAAAGTCAGAAAAAAAAAAAATGAAAATCTGTTCCATTATTTCCAACACTACGTCACCGTGTCCATCAGTGCTATTACATTCTCCACAATGTCCTCGTCACCCAGTGGGGTTGTCTCACTCTGACGTGGACTACACCAGTCTAAGGACTTGTAAAAGTGCTGATCTTGACAAATCTCCAAAAACTACTGATGTCAATTCCTGCCAACTCAGGAAATTCATCCCTTCTAATATGTCTCAAAGGACATCATTAGAAAGCAGAGAGGGACATGTATTTTATATATACCGTCCAACTCTGTGAGAAAGTCCAAATCTCCAAGGCTCATATGAAAAGTTGATTGTGGATCCACCAAAAGAAAAAGAAGCTCCTCCATCGTCCAAACCCGTTTCCACCCACTGCTTGTCTTTGTCATGTGACTCTCTGTCTGTCCTGTGTCTGATCGCTGGACTTTTCTCTGCATTAATGAAGAAATACAGCTTGTGGGTCTCATCGTCAAACAGAATCGTTCATCATTTCAGGTTCAGAACCAACTGGGTTTCTTTTTGAGCGGTGGTTTCTGAAAAATGCTTCTTCTTTGATTTTTTTTTTTTTTTACCAACACTGAACTTCTTGCCTTCTTAATTATTTTCCTCCACAAATCAGTTAAATCTAAAATTGGTGGTGGTTTGGATTGCTGCTGTTAGAGGTTTGACCAGCAGGGTGCAGGGTTCTGGTGTCTGTCTTTACCTCTGGGCCGGTTCCCTCCCTCCCTCCCTGGTGTAATGATGTTAATACGGAGCAGAGTGGACGGAAGGACGGACGGACAGACAGACTCTTCAGGCCAACGTTCACGAGGGCGTCCTCGTATGGTGTCCTCTGTGTTGTACCTCTGTTGTACCTCTGGAGGCAGTATTTCCTCCAGGTTGTTACTCGACTCGGTCACTTTTCACTCAGTCTGATGAAACATGTCAGTGAATACGATTGGTGCTAAAAAAACCTGCATTGGTTTGAATAAACAACTTTACTTTGTTTCTCGGTCAGAAATCTGATCCGTTCTTGATGCTTCACTGTTACTTCACTGGATGTTGAATATTTAACACTTTTACACGTAAGGAATGAAAAACAATCAACAAAGTTATATGTCACCTACAAACTTTTATATTTTTGTTCATTTCATTTTTTGATTGACTGAAATGATGTTAAATGGAATTAGATTTATTAGATTTAATGTTTGCTGATTTTTCTCTGTTGTTTTTTAAAGTAAAAAAGAAAAATGTCTGATATTTTTATGTGTTGACTTTTAAAAGATTCTAAATGTTTTATCAAACTGATATATTTTGATGATAGTTTCCACCTCAACCACCACAGGTCACATGTTAAAAAGCATTTTTTTTACTTTTTGAATATTACTGTCTTTGTGTGTGTGTGTGTCGCCGACCTACTGAAGGTGAAGGTGCTCCTGTAAAGACTCCGCCCATGTATTGTCACCCCACATATTTTAATGTATTTATCTCAACTGTGAAAAAAAAAAAGACAAATGTAATTAAAGTTGTGAAAATGGACGTGTCCTGAGGAAATCCACAAGCTGTATGATGTCGGCAGTGACCTTAGCAGATTTAACGTGTATATATATGTATATATATATATATATATATATATATATTGTGTATATATATATATGTGTATATATATATATTGTTCTTAATGCTTCCTGCTACTAACTAACCTGCATGGCTTTATGTGTTTTCACTACACAGAAAATCCCATCTCCTCATTGGCTGCTTGGTATCAGGTGGTGATATTTGTTTCTGTTCTTTTGTTTTAAAAGTGTTGAACAGTGAAACAGTGAATGATGGAAGGACAATATGGACAATATGTCTTTGTAGGGATGTCTGATCATATCAGACCCATATTTGCTTATTATTTAATATCCTTAATAATATTTTTATTATATAATAATTCTTATAATAATATTCCTAAAATAATTTGGTGGATAAATGGTTGCATGTAAAAATGTAAAACACTAGATGGCAGTATTGCAGTTCACTTAATTATTCCACTCCCATACAGTGATTTACATGAGTGAATGAATAAATATAACCAGGCTATAACAACAGCATCAGTCGATATCAGCAGAGCAACAGGTACAGGTACAATCAGACATCCCTGCTCTGTGTGTGTGTGTGTGTGTGTGTGTGTGTGTGTGTGTTAATGATAATAATAACAGTAACTAATAATGATGACAATGAAAATGGTCGAAGGCCTGTTGAATGTCACGGTGACGTGGATGGATTTTATGGCCTGGTTTCTGACCCTTCAGTCTCAGTGGGTCAGAAGAACCAGCTCAGAAGAACCTCACAGTGTGAGGAGATGGAAGGTGAAACCACAGCTGGAGAACTGACCTGTCAGTTTACCTGTCCCCCTCCCCTCTCTCTCCTCCTCCCCCTCTCCTCCCACGTCTTCAGAGCCCTCACAGACTCAGATGTTTTACACAGCCTATGAAATGTTTGAAGGACACAGAACGTGTAAGTCCACATGGGCTCGGTTTCCTTTGGGCCAGGCTCCCTGGAGAGACTGGCCTCTCCCTCTCTCTCCCTCTCTCTCCCTCTCTCCCTCTCTCCCTCTCTCTCTCTCTCGTGTCATGCATGTCCTCACCCTCCGCAGCATGACTTTACTGGTGGACGGGTGACGCCCATGTACAATCAGGCGAGCATCATCTTCAGAACCAACCACTGGGTCATGCTCCAGAGCTGGATCTGGGCACAGATGTAGACACAACTGGTAAAAGAGGTTGTTTTTTTTTAAAGATAAACACATTGTCAACACTGGAGAGGAGAAGAGCCTGTAGATGGTCCTTCCTGACCTTCAGGGTCCTGTGATCACAAAGTTAGTTTTTCCTTTTTTTTTTTTTTTTCAAATTAACAAATTTAGCGAACAACGTCCGTTGGTCTTCACTTCCAAAACAAAGACAGAGAAAAAAAGACATTTAATACTAATGACTGGGACAGGAGTCTGAGTCCTCAGGTCTCCTTGGAGGACCACAGGTGGAAGTCAATAAGATCAGGTGTTTGGGCAGATTCTCAACATCTGTAGGAAAGTTGACCCTGAGACTGAAGGTCCATTTACATGATAAACTGAATGTTTCTGTTCTGTTGTTCTCCATGTAGTAATAAGTTCAGAGATGATGCTCTCAAGGTTGTACATGAGTCTCACCGTCTTCCACCGACTCATCTTCTCAAGTCCATCTGGTCCATCACTGCAGGAACGTGCATGTTCCTTCTTGGGCTGAAGTTCTGATGAATGTTGAGGTTGATCTCACTCTGAGACAAAATTATTTTATATTTATTCACCTCAAGATAAATGAACGTTACTGTCAATTGAAAAAAGACGGAGACGTTGATGAAGACAGTGTCCTCTCCACATTCAGGGACATGAAACGCCCCTCACTCTTTTTTCCCCTCCACTCTTTTTGTCTTTTTGCACCCTGTCTTTTTTTTCCTTTTCCTCTTCAGGAATCACTGTGTCCTTGGACACTGCTGTGATCTGGTCTTCAAACATCATACTGTGCTTAACACATCCCATCACATCCTTCATAACATCACAGCTCAGTGTGGGGAGAAGGTTTGGGAACAAAGGTTCAGGTGTTTGGCTCTAAATGTATAGTTAGTTACTAGTTACTAGTTATTATTATTTTATCTTGATTGAACCTTAAAACAACTGAATGAATGCAGAGATTGTAGTCACTACAGTGAAGGGAAACTGAAGGACGACTCACAACATCAACCCCTCGCCCTCAGTTGCCTCAAGTCACACCTTCGTCTGAGCTGCTACTGTCCTGAGAAAATGTGTCTCTGCTCAGATATGTCCTCATGAAAGAAGCCTTTCTGTCCTCTGTCTCACTGAGATCATAGAGGATTGAATGTGAGGTGGAAGAGCCGGCCAAGCTGGCACGGACGGCAGTGAGTCCAGAGGCCACGCCAGGTCCTCACTGACACGTCTCGTCTGTTCTGTGGACGAAGACGCCAGGAATGACGGTGTCACTGGCAGAGACCACAGCAGTGCAGATGGATGGAAGGGTGGAGACACGGGTTCATCAGTGAATTCATGGAAAGACCAACAGTAGGGATGAACGTTCAGATTGGTCATGACAGTGTTTTTAGCTTTTCCTTAAATAATGAAGGTCTGAGACGGAGACCAGGGGTTTGTCCACAGATTGAAGTTGTGTCTTTTTTTTTTTTTTCATATCGGCTAAAGTTGAATTAACATGAATAGAAATATAGATAACAGTAGAGAATGAGCTGCTGGATGGTGATTGGATGAATACTGTTTGTCACAGGTTGATTGGTTGATAGATGGACAGAGGTGGGATGAACATAAAGTGAGGGAAAACAAACTCGTGGCTCCCGGTCAGGGCTGTGGTCGTAGGTAGACTTCCATCAGAGGTTCAGTCTCCTCATCTTCTTCACTCCAGTCTGTGTCCTCACGTCCTCAGTCCTCTCTTCTGAGAACTCTCTGTTTCCGACAGTGTTTGACTGATGTGTCTGCCTCTCTAGCTGGAGAAGTGGCTCAACCCGTGGCCACCGTCACTCCCTCAGTGCTGAACGTCCAACAAGGCCAGCGGGCAGAGTTCCGATGCACAGTGACGGGAAATCCGACCCCCGCGGTGGAATGGATCGGTATGAGCAGTTATGATCTCCACAGCTACGCCCCCAGTGTTCAGTCCCTGATCAGTTCTGTATCCTTGATACAGGAGGACCGGGAAACAGGATGAGTCCCAGGGCGGTGGTCCGGGGCGGAGTACTGACCTTCACAGCTGTGGACCCTGCCGACCAGGGAGAATACGTCTGCAAGGCCCTGAACACTCACGGAGAACACACAGCACGTGTTTCCCTCTCCGTTCAAAGTACGGCTAAAGACCAAAACAGTTGTCCTTCTGGATTGAATTTACTGCCACCTACTGGACTGTAGTGCTGAAAGGAACATACTTATGTTTATTACGTTTATATATAAATAAATTGTAGGTAAACAATAGATGGGTCAGGGCCGGAGAGAAACAGTAAAGATTAATTTTTCTTATACCTGAGGAGAAACGACGTTTGTCTAAACTTCTGATGAATCCATGGAGCGCTTTCAGAGGAGGAGCCTCAGACATTTCCTCTGCTCAGATGAGCGCACGTTACGTGTTCAGAAAGGTGCCTTGCTCATAGGTTGTGGGTCGATTGGCTCGTAGTCATAGTGGTTTATACAACAGAGAATCTCTCCAGTCCTGTCACGTACCACATGTGGTCCACGGACCTCAAATGAAGAAAAATGAATTCACGTCAGCCAACTCCATGGTGTCCATCAAATCACTGAGTGTGGATTGTGTTTTAATTCTGTTTCCTGTTCCTTGACAACAGAGTCCAACCCCAGTGGACTGGGATCTCAGCCTCAGGTCCAGGTCAGTCCCCAGAACATCGAGGTCCATGAAGGAGTAACTCTGAGGTTGTACTGTCGAGCCACAGGATCTCCCACTCCCAAACTCACCTGGCTGAAAAACGGAGGACAAATCCCCCCTCAGGTGAGGCGCCCCCTGCTGTCTCACTCCCTGAATTGTACCTTTAATACGGCAGGATGAAGGACGTGTCTCATTTTTGTGCCGTTTCTCTGTCCTGCACCTCAGGGTGCCTCCAGTGCCGACGGTCCTTGATCAAACTTTGCTTCTGTGTTGGACTGGTTCAGCATTTTGACACCTGTCTTCTATTTCTCCCTCCCTTCTGTTTGTCTCCCCGTGGTGACATGTCCCTCACTCAGGCCATTCCGTCTCACGGTTTCCATCAGTATAAAAGCAACAGTCTCGATGTGTTACAGAGACGTATTGAGGAGCTGCAGGTCTGTCCATCTGTCTGGTGTCTGTCTGTCCTGTCTCACAGCCATTGTCCCCCACTCACCTTGTCCTCACACGCTGTCCACTAAGTGCATGATCAACGTGTCGTCCATCGACTACAGCTGCTCACGTCTTTTGTCTAGAGCTGGTGCTAAAGCAAATAGAACCAAACCTCTGGGTCGGGGCCTTGTCCTGGTGCCGGTGCATGTGGTCCATGTGTTAATGTGGCGTCTAATTATTGGTTGGTGGTGTCGTCCCTGTCATTGTCTACATCACATCATCCATCATGTCCTTGAGCTCCTGGACTCAGATCAGCCCCCCCCCGCCCATGTCCTGGTGTCCCACAGGTTTAGGGTTTTGTCAGTCTAGTCTGTGTCCCCCTCCCTCACCCCCTCACCCCCTCCCCCCCCGGCTCAGCTCAGTCAGAGTTGTGTTTAGTTCTGCCTCAGGGCCACAGCCTTGTGTCAGCCTTTCCCAGGGGGAGGGGGCTCCGCCGCTCGACCACGCAGAAACTCTGTGGACTCTGGCGAACGGCGTGCTTTGAAAACTGCTCAATGGATTCAGACTCACACTGAGCCGCGACCGCCTCGGCCGCCGCTCCGTTTAACATCCGCCACGGTTGAATGGCCTGGAGCTAAGCAGCTTTGTCCATGGATGCTTCACCGTACTCCGGATACAGTAATCCCTCTGCCCCCCCCCGGACCCCGCCCCACCCCTGAGGTGTTTGGTAACATTTAAAGAGACTGGTTTTCAGCCCTTGCGATTGTTCGACTCCTGTGAGGTCGTGTAAGGTTCAGTCCAGAGTGTTGAAAACAGAGGTTTGAGGTTTTTTTTCTTTTTACTTCAGTCTGATGTGATCTTCATGTCTCCAGTCAAAGATCATCTATGAAGAGTTACATCCAGGAGAACTGGACGCAGCACTGACCTCTCAGTCAAACACTTCTACAGACTGTCCACACTGTCCAGTTGTCTTCAGTGTAACTCTGTGTGGTTTGTGATTAGATGACCTGGATGACTGAGAACCTACGGTGACTCTGGACACCTGGTAGCCCCATGGTCCACCAACCCATCATGGTGTCATTGTTCCAAACATCTAACTAGTTCAAAAG